>WNYF01000089.1:0-52996 GCA_021396225.1 Sporothrix inflata | reverse complement strand
CAAATGGTCAATGGACAAATGGTCAAATGCACGTATCCAAATACATCACGAAGAGCATGTACATAATTTAGTGCTATCTTTGACATTTCGTCTTGCGGCAGTATCTTCTATGGGTCTACCTTCTACTGCCCAATGACTCTAAAAATGATCCCGAAATGCTAGATGCAGCTAGTAACCCCCGGAGGAGAGAGTTGGATGTAGGCAAACTCTACGGCTTGAACCGCATCTCCTCTGCTATGCTCACCTGCGTGGCTTTGATCATCTTCAGTGCCGACTCACCCACTGAAATGTCATAGGTACCCGCTCGTACGGCCCACTGACCGGCAACCTCGTCAAAATATCCCAAGTCCCGCAGATGGATGTCTAGGGCCACCGTTTGCGTCTCGCCGCAGGTCAGCAGCACCTTGGCAAAGGCCACCAGCGACTGCAGCGGTTGGGTTGGGTCCTGCTCGTCCGCTAGACCAGCATAGATCTGCACCAACGCGCGACCGGGATATGCACCCATGTTGGTCACGTCGACTGCTACGGATAACCTCTGCTTGCCGGCATCGGCTGTCATGGTGACGACCGGCGGGCCATACGCAAAGGTCGAGTACGACAGACCATGCCCAAAGGCAAAGGCGGCCGCCGTCTGCTTGCCCCGCTGGTAATGCTTGTATCCCATCAGGACACCCTCCTGATACTCGACACGCAGGTGGCCGCGGCTGCCGTCGGCCACAAGCTCACCTGGGAAGTTGCCAAAGGCTGGCGCATCCTCGATCCGGGAGGGAAATGTCACGGGGAGGTGACCTTCCGGATTCGTCGCACCCGTCAGCACATCGGCAATGGCGTTGCCCGCTTCCTGGCCAGGGAACCAAGCTTGCACAATACTGGCGACGCGATCTTTCCAGGGCATGGCCACCGGTGTGCCCGTCATGTTGACAACTATGGTGCATGGATTGACAGCAGAGACGGCTTCGACGAGACGGTCCTGGCTGCCGTGGGCCGGCAGCGCAAAGGAGACCTGGTCCTGGCCCTCGGTCTCCCACTGGGGGTCGTGGCCTGTCACAACGATGCACACATCGGCTTCCTTCGCCAGAGCAACGGCCTCGCTTGTCAGATCCCGCTCGCGTACAGACTGCAGGGCCATGCCGACACGGAGTCCGGCGCGGCCGCAGATGATCTCTAGGCTGGGATCAAACGTCGTGGCACCACCGCGGATACGCAGGCGGTATGCATGGTCCTTTTCAAAGGCGTGCCGGACGATGGTCTCGTCCATGGTCCCAAAGAGGAAGCCCATGGCGTCGGCCGTGTTGCCCGTCTGCTCGTACACAAGCTCGTCGTCGATGAAAAACTGCGTCGGACCCGTTCCCGCCACAGCCAAGTAGTGCGTGCCCATCTCGGCAGGGTACAGGTCGCACAGGAGCTCGATGCTAGTCCCGTCGTCAGGCCCGGAAAACGGGTTCACCATCGCGGGCGACACCCCGTGAACCGATGCAGAAGAGTATGCCGCAGAGTCAAGCTGCGGTGGGGATCCGCGTCGCATCGTCCACCCACGCTGGCCATCCAGCCCGACAACACGTCCTATCTGCTCATCGGTGCCCACCAGCGGCAGGAGCCGATCCGTGTGCGCACCCTGGCTGTACTGCAGCGTAGCCACATCGCCCAACGCCGCCTGCAGCCCATCCCAGGGTGTCACTCGGTAGTGGGCATTGACACTGGCACTGCCACCCCCATGCGCCAGCGTCACCCGCGCCTGGCCCATCACGGCAATGGACTTGCCACTTGCCTTGTCGGGTGCCAGGGGCAGCACGCCTCGGTCGTTCTTGAGCAGCACACATCCCTTGGCACCCGCCTCGCGGATCAGTGCGCGGTCCTCGGGCCAGTCATTCGCTGTCTCGATGGCCGCAGGTTGATCAGAAGCATGGGCAAGAGCGCCCACCTGATGCAGCATCCGGAGCACAGCACGGGCCCGCGTCGTAATGGTCTCTTCTGTGAGCTGGCCACGGGCGATGGCCTCCTTGACGTGCGCCGCCTGTCGCCACCGTGGCGGACCGGGCATTTCGAGATCCGTGCCGGCGTTGAGTGCCTCGCTGAGCGAGTTGGTACCACCCCAGTCGGACATGATGAGGCCGTCCCATCCCCAGTCACCTCGCAAGACCCGCGCTAGGAGGTCGCGATGCGAGTCGCAATGTTCTCCGTTGACTTTGTTGTACGCCGTCATGACAGCCCACGGATGCGCCTCCTTGGCCGCAATCTCAAACGGGCGCAGGTACAACTCCCGCAGCGTCCGCTCGCTGACGATGGTGTCGACCGTCATGCGGCCCGTTTCCTGCTCGTTGGCCACAAAGTGCTTGAGCGTCGCCGCCACGCCCCGCGACTGGATGCCCTGCACCACCTGCGAGGCCATGTTGCCGGCCAGGAGAGGGTCCTCGCTGAACGTCTCAAAGTTGCGTCCGCCGAGCGGGTGGCGGTGCATGCACGTTGTCGGTCCCAGCAGCACCTTGGCGCCTTTGCTGAGCGCCTCGTTGCCCAGCGCGGCCCCAATGCGCTTGGCCAGAGGCAGGTCAAATGTTGCGGCCAGACTGGACGCGGCGGGGAAACACGCTGCCGTCATCTTGCCGACAAATCCCGCGCCTCGTGCACCATTGGGGCCATCGGTGAGTATGACCGAAGGCACCTTGCCTGGTATACCGGCTGTGCTCCAGAGGTCTTGTCCCGCCAGCAGTGAGATCTGCGACCACCACAACGTTTTGGTAATCAGCCCGGCTGTGCCACGCATAGTATTGAAACAAGCAAGGGGGATGGAGGCCGGAATTCACCTTTTCGTCCAGAGTCAGTGTTGCAAGGACGCGATCGACCTCAGCTCCAAAGTGGTCTGCCATACCGTCGCCGCCGAGTCAACCTAGGCCGTATTCGTAATCCGAAATGTTGGTCTTCCGATGGTTGTTTTTGTCCTTGCTACGCCGTGCTGTTGGCCGCTGGCATCTGCTAGTAATACTATGTAGTTCGTTCGTCTACGCCAATGACTGACGAGAAGCCTCCAAGTCTGCAGAGTTCCAAAGCCAACATTCTCTAGTTAAGCACATATCGACATGCAAACAAAACCTGAGGTAAATGATTGGACGGGACGGTATGTGGAGGATCGGTTGTCTCGGGGGACATCGAAGGATACAGCTGAATGGGAGAGGAGCCGAATAAATTATGGGGCCGACATCATCCACCCATATACGCACGTTGTACGACGTAAATGAAGAGCTCATCCACAGGAAACAAAAATCCTCGGCCGCCTTTTGACCGGAAGGGTCTATCATTGAAATCTAGAAAGGAGCCTTACTTCCCCCCGCATCCAAATCAAGTTTGGCGGCCGGGGTAGCGGCAACGACACGTTCGTCAACAATCGGGCGTCTCCCGTCCAGCTCACTACGGCGCACGATTTGCCCACCTTTGTGGGCAAGCGGCAGCGCAGCTACCTCGTGACTGCGCTGCGGCTTGCCGCGTGGTGTTCTCGAGCCTTGCTGAACTCGGCCAGCACAAGGTCTGCGCTGGGCTGGTGGTCTTCAAGGACGAGCACCGATTTGTCGCTCTTGAGGTGGACGTGGCAGCGGGTCAGATTGCGCTTCATGTTCGTAATAGCGGCGGTGAGAATGAGGCGGTTCAGGAGATCCCGCCCATGCAGGCGCTTGACCTTTCTGGGGGATCTGGAAGAGGCCAAGGGGAAGGACATGACATGGGTAGCGGCATCGACCTCGAGATAGCGTACACCGAGACGAGCCACCGCTTCGCTTTCCGCATGGCCAGCCCAGTCACGGCTGCAGACTGGTCGGTGCTCGGCACGATTGACACCCGGCAGCTGTCGGGCTTCGACTTTATCGTGCCCCTCATCGGTCTGTTCGGCATTGGACAGGACGATTCAGTCGTCGTTTTTGAAGGATTTCAGCTGGATATGGGAATAGGAATGCGGAGCCGTATGGGGGAGGAGGGGCCTGTTTGAGAGTAAAATGTCGGGACACATTTACGAATCAACAACAAATTTCCTATCCGTTCCCAAATGGTTGCGTCGACAACAATGCCGAGGCAAACTTCGTAGACATGGATCTCGGTGCTCGTGGTGAAGCAGACCGAAATGACCTTTCCCCCAAAGCCCGAAGCACCGACCAAGATTAAAACCACGTGGTCAAGGGTAATACCGTGTATGCCGTACAGTAGTTCATCAAGAGATTTCCCTGTTTCCATGTTCCCCGCGTTCATGAGGTGCATCGTATCGGGATGTGGGGAAGCGCTTCGTATTATGACGTCTCCGCAACAGTCGCCATTTCGTTGATGCCAAGAATACTTTTATCATTCTGGCAATCTGTAAAGTAAACTTGTCCGAAAACAAAAAAGGCCTTATTCGCACCACTGGTCGCACATCTGCAGCGGCTGGCTCTCATTACCATCACCATTCTCAGGTCCGCGGGAAGTTCGACACCAAACTCCCGCAACGATGGTCTCCAACCTTGTCTGGAACGTGGCGCTCGTTGCCGTCTTGGCCTTGATCACGCGAACCGTCTTGAATCCCCTACGAAGGCTGCCGGGGCCATTCCTGGCTCGCTTCACGGATGCTTGGTATTTCTGGCGCGTAAGTCGCGGCAAGTTCGAGGTGGACAACATTGAACTACACAAAAAATTTGGTCTGTCGCTTTCTCTTTTACTTGTCAACGCTGCATGTCTTTGTCCTTCTAACCTATGCCGGGGACGCTGACTTTGTTTTGTGTCTCCAGGTCCCGTTGTCCGCTATGGACCGAATCGCGTCAGCATAAACGATCCTGAAGCGTCCAAGACCATCTACGGCTTGGGCACCAGCTTTGCCAAGTCAGACTGGTATCAGCCGTGGGGCGCTCCTGGCCGTTGGACCATCTTTTCCGACCAGGACATCCAGCATCATGCGCAAACCCGCCGGCTGTACCAGAACACTTTCAGCATGAGCTCACTCGTCTCGTACGAGCCGTACGTCGATGAATGCGCGGACGTCTTCGTAGAGCGGCTGAAGGAGCTGGCACGGGCCGGCGCATCCGTCGACATGGGCCGCTGGTTTCAAAACTACGCGTTTGATGTCATCGGCATGATCACGTACGCTAAGAGGCTAGGGTTCCTGGACCGGGGCGAGGATATTGGCGACATTATCTCGGCCCTGGGAGGCCACTTGACCTACGCAACGCTCGTGGGCATCTTTCCCCGCCTTCATCCCGTCCTGTACTGGTTGCAGGCACGGGTACTGGGTGGTGACAAGGGCCGCGGCCGCGCATTTATCCTTCACTTCACCCAGCAGCTGATGGAAGCGAGCGGCACGTTCCGTCCCTCAGCCTCCGCGAACGGCAACGATGACGACGGCGACGAGCCGGCAGCACCTGCCGTCGAGTCCTTCCTCTCCAAATTTCAGTCCAAGCACACCACGGCCCCCGAGATCTTTACCCCGTACCACGTACTGACTGGTTGCGCTGCCAATATGGTCGCCGGCTCCGACACGACGGCTATTACGCTCTCGGCGATTCTGTACTACCTGCTTCGCAACCCAGCGTGCCTGGACAGGCTCAAGAGCGAGATCGGTGTCTTTGCTTCATTGGGCAAATTGTCCGCCAGCCCAACATTCAAAGAGAGCCAGCAGATGCCATATCTCCAGGCAGTGATCAAGGAGGCACTCCGCATCCATCCGGCCACTGGCTTGCCCATAGAACGTGTGGTTCCGCCGGGAGGATCCACCATTGCCGGCTTCCACTTCCCAGCAAGCGTGAGTTGGCCCTTTTTTCCTCATTTTGACGAGAAACCTGAAGAGTCTCGTCATGAGTTGGTGTTAGGCGACTGACTTTTGCGACATTCAAAAGACCATCGTTGGCATCAACAGTTGGGTGCAGCACAGAAACCCTCAAATCTTTGGATCTGACGCAGCCGAATTCCGACCTGAGAGGTGGATCGATGAGCTTGATACCGACAGGCTCTCTGAGATGAACCGACATTGGATGCCTGTATGCAATGCTCAACCCCCCCTCCCCCTTGCTGTTCCCCCTGTCGCTGCGATTCGTAACAACCTGCCACTGCTTAATTCTTTACTAATGAAACCGTTGGGTTCATCCAGTTTGGCCTCGGCTCCCGAACCTGCATTGGTCGGCATATCAGCACCCTGGAGATTGGGAAGCTGGTGCCGCGGATCCTGCGCGATTTCAACTTTACCCTAGATGGCGCGGCAGCAGGGCAAACGGGCGGATGGGAAACGCATAATATGTGGTTCGTCAAGCCCCAAGACTTCTGGGTCACGGTCACTACATAGTAGGGATTGACTCCTTTTTCTATATGTTCCTTATTCCTCAGTAGGATGATGTGACGATGTTCACCGCGATATACGATTTCTTGTTTTACGGATTTAAATGTGAAGAACACACTGTTGTGGCCCGCCGACTGCGGCGGCCTTCCTAATCGGGATGTGTTGTGCTGCTTTTATTTCTGAGCCGATTTAAATAAATTAGATGAGAATGCGACCGCTTTTTTGTCGGGAACATTTAAATCCTACAGCTCCTGGTTGTAAAAATTTCTAAGCTGGTTTAAAATGATTGTTAGTAATAGGACAACGGCCTAATCTTGGACACGTCGACTTCCCGTCGCGGAAAAAAAAATAGTCCACCGTCGATAAGGCCCAAAACTACTCGGTCACTATTTATATCTCCCCGTTCTATATTCGTATAGAAATGTAGAAAGATAGGGGGAAAAAATAAATGTTAAAAAATATCACTAGAAAGTAGGAAATATGTCACAGACCTGCCCTAAAATACCAACCACAGGGTCCGCCCGTAAGCATACTACCTTCGCACACCGTCTCGTCCTAGAATTCGATCTCTACCTGCATTTCGAGATGTAGCTTTTATACTACGTCCTATAATACGTGCAAAGTACGGTAATTAAAGTTTTTAATATAATGTTCTCAAAAGTACACAATTTTTATTGTCGACTTATAAAAAATCGATACCATGTATATCGCCCGTCCAGTTCGTAGGATGATTATACGAGAAACCATTAGGAATAATCTCAGGGAAGAGACTTTGCAGCCTGTGCAAATCTTCCTCGGTACAGCCCTACTCAAAACGAGGCTTACTTAGTAAAAGCTGCCTTATATATGTAATTTGATTCATTCACGGGGGGGGTTGCAAACTTACTCTAGCAGTCTGCTCCAACGATCGTTCATCGAGCTTCTTTTGCTTCCGGAACCACGGGTGCGGTGGCGTCTCACATCGCCTGTGCCATCATGGTCAGTTTTAGCTGGATACAGAACCAAACAAGACGCCACGCCATGCAAAAACTCACATTTCCAACATAATGTTTGCCTGACAGCTCATGCCATATCGGGCAAGCATTCGGCATGTCTCCCTAAGCTTTTGCACGCTGGTTAGACTTGACATTGGGCAGCGCGCGATTGCGACTTGACAAAAAAATGGTGAACTTACCAAAAGTTGAGCTGGGCGAAAATAAAAACTCATTCTTTGAACAAAACCCAGTATGATCCCAAACGCGACGTCGAGCTCATCCCGCTCACTGTCACTCGGCGGTCCTTCCATCATATCCTCCAACTGAATGCGAATGGAGACGTACACGAGATGCGGCAGGGTGTGATCGATAATAACAAGAGGCTCTGCAGGCATTGTGCCAGCCACAAAGCCGAGAGTCGCCGTGATGGCTTTGGCGTGGCCAAGGCAGGTTTGTCGAGACTTTTCTTTCCATCCGTCCGGCGCCAATGCGAGCATATAAGGAGGCAATGACTCGGGGTAACCATGCAACGCTGGACGGAGCAACTCGATGTGGCACATGTCCCACCACACATAGATCAACACCCGTGGTCCCATGCCTGGGGTCTCGTGCCGAGCGTGGATGACGTCGCGCGTCACTTGAAGTCGTTTCGATAAAGAGGTTTTGATAAAGGCGAGTTTTTCCAGGCACATGTTGAAAGGCGAAGTGGGATCCCAGGGCGGGATCGCGGGAATTCCATCATATTTGGTTTCTTCTATGAGGGAATGCAGATAGCTGTGGGAGATTAGTAACTCGCCTCGCGGTCAAATTTCTTTCACAAGGCTAAAAAGAACTCACATTTTGACTAGGTAGCGCGCGCCGACAAGGCGTACATACGATCCCATGAGGCCGACATTCTGGTACAAAAAGGGGTGTATGTCTGACTCGTGTCCTTCGAGAATGGCCTGGGGCGTCTCGACAATGATGCCTAACCGCCAGTTGAACCCTTCGCAAGGGAGGGAGATTCGTATCCGGTCGGCAGGGCAGCACACAGACTCGGGCGTTCCATTCGATATCTGCCTGTCCATGGCATAGCACGCGAAAAACAGTCTTCTTCGACCCTCGGCGTCAATCCACAATGGGGGCTTTTGTTCGTTGTCAATTGTGCCGCGATGCAATCCCAAGTTCAGTTCTTGGCGATTGGCAATGGCGCACCAGGTATGGGTCTGGGTAAAGAACGCGGCGTGCTGAGTATAAGTGCCGAGGAGGAGAGAGGCCACCACATTGTCCAACGAGAACTCGTGTGACGTGACGAGTAGTCGTCCCGCCTCGTCAGCCCAGTGGCCAGCAACCGGGGCAGGCTCTGGCGGGGTTGAAAATCTGGCTCCTACTGCGCAGATGGCGAGCAAGATGTTATACCAGCCGAAAACCCTCATTTTCTCACCTGCAAATCACGAGCCGACGTTGGGGGCCAAGCACCGGCGCTACACAGCCTGGCACAGGCGCTAAGCATGCGTGCACGCCTGTGCACCGTCTGCGCCACAACAAGTATGTGCACGGTTATAAGTATATAGCTTGTCACAGACCTCCCATCCCCGCACCCGCCTGGCTTGCTGGTGGCCAGCAAGCATTCTACCGCCCGACACCGCCTAGCCCCTGAACCCTGTATTTAGTCTGATCTCTGCCTGCATCCTATATTGTAGCTCCTTGAGCTACGTCTTCGTCTTCAACCCGACCCCTACCTGCACCTTCTATAAGACTAGCCATAGATAATAAACTGGCCGTCCCCTCTCGTCCCCGCCTACCTGCACCCCCGCCTGCCAGCCGTGACAGTATATAAGAAAAGAATAAAATAAGGGCTATCTCATACGAAAAATAAAATAAGGGAATAAGACACCAATAAAAATAGCTAGATATATATAAGACTGAGTCCTTCCCTCCCTGGAGGAAAGGCTCAACCGTTACCTCTTGTCTGAATTATAAGCACCCTTCACCTGCTTCTATTCCTGTGCCCTCATTGCATACAAACCAGTACCCCTTACGCGTGTTAAGTAGGTTCAACCGTTACACTTTATCATCGTTGTTTTAAAAACAAACCCCCATCAACCTGTTCACCTACCAAGGACTACGTCTCTTACCAAAGGAGAAGTGCTCTTTGTAACACTAGCCGATAGGGCAAATATAAAGAAGTAATTGTCGCGGTTTGCAGACAACAATGTTGATCTTTTCAGAGTCGTTACAAAACTAATCGTGTATTCGTGCTACTACATTCGTCCCTGTCGAAATTCATGTCTGGGATACACCAGTGGTGGCCGAAGATAACAATACTCCCACTTGTCTCCGCCATGCAGCATGTTATACGTGCCCACCACGATTTTGACTTCAATGTACATCCAGCCGACGTCATACTAGAAACACGTAGACACGGTTGTGGTATTAGTAGAGTGACAGCTTCGAATAGGGGGAGCGTAAAAAGAATCGTACGGATGTGCACGATTCGAGGGGCGGAAACTCGTCTTTTTGTATTTCTTCCTGATCATCTTCGTCCTCGTCGTCTTCGTGTTCGACTGCTTCTTCATCTAATGGCTGGCCTCGTGAAAAATAGTCCCCCCAACCGAGCCATTGGTCCTTCTTCTGCTGATCGTGGGTAGACGAAAACGGTCTTGCCCACGGCGCCGCGACGAGGGCAATCGTCACCGGAGGCCCGGCGTCGTACGGGCCCAGCTCGTGTTCCACCTCCCGATACGCCCGCAGACTGTCCAGGCACGCCTGGTCGACGCAGAGACAGTAGTTTAACCGCGGCATGTCGTTGTAAAAGGACGCCTGTGCAGGAGACACGTGCTGGGCCGTGTCCCGGAGCTGCTCGGCACGCCAGGCGACAAAGCGCTCGCGCACCCGCTCTTTAGTTGCGTTGGCCAGCGTCGCCTCGTCTTCGATGACGGTCCACGCCATAGTCGGCTCCACATACTGAGCAAACATCTGGCCGGCGTCTGCGTCGAACCGAGCGTGCGCATGCACGCGCTGCTTCATCATCTCGAGAAAGCGAGCCCACGCGTCGTCGTCACCGTAGACGCAGCGGAAAATAACAAAGCCACAGCACGCAAGGCCCGAGCCGACCATGCCACGGATCGTCTGGCCACAGGGTTGCTCCTGTGCCTCTTGGCACGACCACGACGGGAGCTTGGAGAGATGTGAAGCACTCATTGTAGGAGGCTTGACAGAAGCGGAGAGGGCGCAATGACGAAAAAAAAAAATAGTAAGGGTGGTGAAAGTGATGAGAGGTACGCGAGTCGTGCTTAGTGTAACTTTAATTACGGTCTAGCATTGCCGCAGAAAGAATGCCACCATACGAGAATACCACCGTAGCCCCCACTTTGAATACAGCGACCATGGTTGTCTGCCCCCTGGCTCCTGTAATTGGCACATCCGTTTTATTGATTTCTAGCGTTGCATTTTTGTAAGAAATCATCGTATGGCAGTTTCCCGCGTCTTTGTCGCGGAGGTCGGGTTTTACATGACTCTTCCGTTTATCCTCACTCTTGTTTTTTTGTCCTCTATGTCTTCCCTCTCCTTCTTTCCCTCCCCCCCTCCTCTCCTTTCACTCAGTTTGTCTTTCTTCCACTGTCCATTCTGGCTTCTCCGTTCTCTTCATCGCAATGTTGTCTCTGCGCATGGCCGCTCTCGTGGTCGGCGCGTACATTGTCGCTGTCGCTGTCGCGGCCACCTCGTTTCCTGCCATTGTCGACCTGAACCTCGTGTTCCCTCGCAACACCACTTATGATGCCAGCAAGCTCTTGTTTATGGTGTTTGCGTTTTCGAATCCGGCGCTGCTCACGCCACTACAGGCCCAACTGACATACGGACTCTACGATGCCAACAACTGGTCGGCGCCGAGCTGGGGCGCCCAGATCGTTCGGCCGTCGACTCAATTCCACCTCGACACAAACGGCACCACCTATATTAGCGTCGTCGCGATGCCCCAGCTACTAAACAAAACAGGCTCGTGGCTGCTCGAATGGGAGCTCGATACTGCCAACTGCTCGACGACCAATGTCGGCGATGCGGGGCCCGAAGCCTTCGCTGACACCGGCCTCGGCTACACGAGCAGCGACGTAGGGCGCTGGATTACATTTTCCACGACGACAGACGGCAGCGGTGCACAGCCTGACATCGCGGCGGCCGCAGCCAACACGACGTGCGGCGGACAAGTCGCCACGGGCTCGGGGCCCATTATCATCGACGTGGCCAGCACATACAATCTCACCGGCTCCAGCTTTTTGATTCCCGAAGACGAGTTTTACGGCGACCTCTGCGCCGTGCTAGTCTCATCCTCGCCGACGCCCACGCCCACAACACCTTTATCGTGCGCCGTCAGCCTCGATGCGGGCGCCATTGCGAGCGTCTCGGCGGCCGCCACCCAGGATGCCTGCACGTTTTTGCACCCTCCAGAATCCTGTATTCCTCACACGCCATCATCAGTAGCCAACCGCAACCATTTCCCATTCGTAGCATCGTCGTTTTTGTCACACTTTGCAGCCGGCAGCGGCGCCGCGTGCATGGCCCTAGCTATCGGTGCTCTCTACTTTTACGGAGCTCATTTTTAGTCGATTCTGATAATACAAAAAATATTCATTTTACATCCATTGCAGCGGGTGATAACACATGCATTTTTTTACAATCACTAGCTTCTCAGGTCAGGCGAGGACGATGGCCGTCGGCGTTCATCTGTTTTCATCCGGTGAATAGGCAGCTTCCTGTTAAGGAATGCCGGTGGGAGCAGAAAAAGCGAACGCGAGAATACGGCGTAATTCTATTTTCTGCTGTCTGCAAGGGTAAGGGGTATATGCTTAAATTAGAGTTTACTGCTGCTTCCGTGGCAAGGGCAGCCTAAAGCGCCTAATGCACCGCCCACCCGAGCCTTGCATCCTCCATCATCAATGCTCATCACAGTTACGCGCCTACACCTGCTTGTTTCCTCTGTCCAGCGCTCCCCCACGGTAGAAAGTATGGTACCGAGCAGTACTCTGTTTGTACGTGTCGGTCAAGACTACTTTATGCTGGGTACAGAGGTTATCTCGCCTGTATGTAGTACTGCATCGCAATTTCGCTTCGTTTGTGTTTTGCTGTTTGCCGTTAGTCGTACCTTCCGTTAAAGTTCCTTAGCTGTGCAGCGTCTCTGGTTGCCCTTCCAAATGTACTCAGTGCTTCTAATATCATGTATGCCGTCCGTTATGAGTCGCTATCCTTTCAGATGCCCGGCAACATGACCGCCTCGGCGACTTCTCACTTACATGGATTAGGGCCTTTGAGTCGGCCAAATAATGGATTACCCCAAAAAGAAATCGGCAATTTTATGAGCGGGATATTTTGTTCAATTTCGAGAATCTCCATTTTTATTCCTACATCAATATTTCCTGAGCTCATTTACTCGTTTACGGTACATCGGCTCCATCACACATACCGAGTACCGGAGTACCGCTGCAAGTCAAGGAAGCAGACGAAAAACAAACGTCCGAACTCCACACACAGTATACGATAATATGAAAGCGGAAAGGCGTGAATAGTCGGCAGACGTAAAGAAAAAGAGATGACTGACCATACTGCGAGCGAGAATCCAGACACCGCTGTATACATAAAAGACCCTACAGCTTGGCATATTCTTGTAGGATAGCAGGACAATCGGACAGGTTTACTCTCCCTAAGCCATATTGTTATCGGACTTATTCTAACTTGTCTTTTCCCCTAAAACAAATCATGGTGGCCTACCACTCTCTCTTTTCGGTGGTCCTGCATGTGTTGGCTCTGGGCCTCGTGGTGTCCGGTGACGCGCGTATGGTGTCGTCGCCGCACCAAGTCCGTCGCCTGCCAGCAAGCCCGGGCTACCGCAACCGGCACACCGCATGCCCGGTCAGCTGCAGCGTCGCGGGTCCAAACCCCGGCAACTGGTCAGTGTACCACAGCCTGGACCAGATCGGGCACTGCAGCCGGGCCGTCTTTCAGCAGTTTAACCTGTACGACGACGTGGACGACCGGAGCACGAACCACCGCATTCTTGCGTGCTCGAGCGGTGGCAACGAGTTTTTGGCCATGTCCGGTGCCTCACCAGAAGTAGCGACCGGGACAGTCAACGCGACGTACGAGCTGGGCTGGGTGGCCGACGGCCAGCTGGCCCCGTCGTCGTCGCTGTCGCTGATCGCGCTGCTTGCGGACCAAATCAATGCATGCCTCACGCACGGCCACGACGAGGCCAACACGACGACGGTGCTGTTCGGGCAGTTTGGCGGTGTTACGGCTGGCGTCTACGTTGGCAAGGGCCTGCAGAGTGCCGGCGTTGGTGGCTTTGCGCTGGGACATCTTGTCGAGCAGCTGGAACAGACATCGGCGTCGCTAGCCATTTCCGGTGGCACGTTGGCTATGCAGCTGTGCGGACCGACGTACGACGGCGACCACACATTTGGTTTCGTGGCCTCGACCAACAACAGCTATACCGCGGCACAGCAGGAAATGCAAACGTGGAAGAACGGCAGCTGTGTGGCACTGGACAACAACACAATCAGCATCGCGGGACCTGTAGCGCTCATGACGCCAGTGACTCCAGTGGCTCCAGTGCACAACAACCTTACAAGCACGAGTCTGGCATCGGCCAAGTTCAAGGCTCGCCGGGCTCACAATAGCCATAGCCACGGCAACGCCCATGCTCACGCTCACGAGGTTCGGATGCTTGAGGCCCGTGCAAGCTGCAGTACCATCCAGGTGGTGTCGGGTGACGGCTGCGCGTCGCTGGCTGTCAAGTGTGGCATCACGGGTGCGGCGTTCACGACGTACAATCCGGGCGCAACCTTTTACTCCACGCTACAACCAGGCCAGCACGTCTGCTACTCGGCCGGCACGCTGCCCAACTACGCTCCACCGGAAAACGCCGACGGCTCCTACGCAACGCATACGGTCTTAGCCGACGAAAACTACTCATATCTCGCGGCTACGTACAGTTTGACCACGGCCGAAATCAAGAGCTACAACGCCAAAACGTGGGGGTGGCTCGGCTGCGGGGCCATCATTTGCTTAAGCGCGGGCACGCCGCCTATGCCGGCAGCAGATCTAGGAGCGGTGTGCGGGCCGACCGTTGTGGGAATAAAAGCTCCAGCCGCGGGCGTGAGTATTGCGTCCCTCAACCCGTGTCCGTTAAACGTATGCTGCGATATATGGGGCCAGTGTGGCACGATAACCGAGTTCTGCGTGGACACGAGCACCGGCGCGCCCGGCACGGCGGCGCCGGGCACCAACGGCTGCATCTCTAATTGCGGCACGGCGATTGTGCAGAATCCCGGCAGCACGTTCCGCAGCATTGGCTACTACGAGGGCTTTAGCTTGAGCCGCCCGTGTTTGTATCAAGACCCATCGTAGATCGACGTGACGGCGTACACGCACCTGCACTACGCGTTTGCCAGTATCTCGGCAGACTGCACGTCGGTCAGCGTCGGCGAAACCCTCGGATAGTACGAGTTTGGTATGTTTATACGGCTTCCCGATGTGAAGCGTATCGTCATCTTTGGCGGCTGGGACTTTTCCACGGACCCCAGCACATACAATATCTTCCGGCAAGGTGTGACGGCCGTAAACCGCTTGACTATGGCCCGCACCATGGCCAATTTCGGTCTCTCACCGGCTCTCTCACAATGGCAGCTCCTCCCACTCAGGCCGTCGGTCACGACCACGACCACGAAAAAAATGACCAGGCCAAGCAGGTCCACGTCATTGTCAGCGAGAACGCGCAGCCGCACGGCGATCTCAGCAAAAACGACTTTCTCGACGCCGAGCATGAGCTGCTGGCAAACCAAGAGTCGACGCTCAAGTCCTTGGTCAAGAACAAGCGCGCAGTTGTCATCTGTGCCTGCATTATTGTACGTTTGAATTGCAGCACACTCTGTCCCGCCTCGCTTGTCATGTGCCGTTGGCCAGAAGGATAAATCAGAGGCTAATAAGACTGCGTCACACTCTACAGATGAACGCGGTCTTGCAGAGCAACGACGGTGGCATCGGCAGCTCCCTTTTGGGAATGCCATCTTTTTGCAAAATGATGGGTTTGTACACGCTCCGTTGGCACGCTCCATTGTCATCTGCCGCCATGCTTCCTTCAGACTGACACCCTGCAGGCGAAGGATATCAGAAAAATGGCCTGTATGCTGTCCCTCCAAAGACGGTCACGGCGTAAGTCACAGATCACAGATCTTAGGACAGCTACTGAGCAGACAGACACTGACTCGCGACTGCAGCTGGAGCGGAGTCGCCGCCGCCCCCCAGGTTCTTGGTCTCTTCTACGCGTCCTACATTGCCGACTACTTTGGCCGTCGATTTAACATGTACCTCCTCTTTGTCATGATTGTGATCGGCACCGCTGTCGAGCTGGCCGCCCCCAACTGGAAAGTGTGGTGCATTTCCAAGTTTATCCTGTCCGCGTCTGCAGGCATCATGGAGTCGGGCTGTGCCCTCTACCTGTCTGAGATTGCGCCGCGCGAGCTGAGAGGTGTTGCCATTTCCATGTATGGCATGTGCCGTGCGTGCCCCCTTTTTTTCTTTTTTTCTTTCTCCGATCCGAACTAACGGTCAGTAGAACAATTCGGACAGTTGCTCTGCACGCTCATCGCATACGGCTGTCAACAGCGCTGGCCCGAAGCCGATGAGAAGCTCTCTTTTCGCGTCCCTCTCATCATCTGCCTTATCTTGCCCTTTATCGTCGTCGTCTTTGAGCTCTTCTACCTCGTCGAGTCGCCGTACTGGCTCCTCATGCGCGACCGTCCCGAGGACGCCCGGAAATCAGTCCGCTTCATCTATCCCAACGCGACCGAACACGAGATCAACGTCAGACTCGCCGAGTACACGTACATCTTGGAGAAGGAGGCAGACAGCAAAAAGCTGCAAGAACATGCAAAGTTTAGAGACTGCTTCAAAGGCGTCGACAAACGGAGAACTTTTGTCGCTATCATCCCAACCCTGTCGTCTCAACTCGCTGGCAACATCTTGGTCGGTCCTTATGCTACGTGTACGTTATTTTCCTCTCTCTCTATCTCTTCTGCCTGGGGACCCTGTGCTCTAACAAAGTTTCCCTAAATAGACTTCCTCCAGCAAGCTGGCCAGACGAACTCTCTCCGCGATACGTGCATCGCCGTCGGTGTTGGTCTGTTTGCCTACCTTTGCGTCTTGATCTTTATCGACCACCCGAGGGTTGGCCGCTGGAAGCTTCTGTTTACCGGCATCATCTTTATGAATATTGCCATGCTCGGCATCGGCGTCACGGGCACTGTATGGACGTCGCCATACCCCTCAACGGCCGCACCAGCGTTCATCACGTGGGTCACGCTCGGTGTCATTGGCAACTCTGTCGGTCCCGGCGCGTGCGGCTTTATCTACGCAGCCGAGGCTGGCTCCGCGCGCCTTCGGGCGCTGTCCAACTCGCTCGGCCAGACCATTCGCGGCGTTCTAAGCATGACGTACGGCCTTGCCATTGCCTACATGCTGGACGGCGGCACGCTCGGCGTCAGGGGCGCTGGCTACTGGTTCCTCGGCTGGGGTCTGATCGCCCTTGTCTTGACCTACTTTTTCATTCCCGACTTCACCGGCCGGTCTTATGCAAACATTGACGAGCTCTTTGAGCGCCGCATTCCCGCCAGGAAGTGGAGCCGGACCGAGTGCACGGGCGGATACGGAAGAGATATCGTGGCTACGACCGAGCAATAGTACAAAAAACACCCCAATAATATACTACTACGTCACGTTGTCACTAGGTTTCGGAAGGTTCTGGCCAGTTTTGGTCGGTTTTGGTCTTGGTCTTGGTCTTGATTGGCCTTGTCTCGTCGCTGAGTTTTTTTTTTTTGTCGCTCACACACGGCAACACATGGAAATGCATTGTTTTCCGCCTTTGCTAATGGTGTCTCGATTGTCATGTATATAAGAAGCACTCGCCTCGGCCAGACCCCATTATTGAGCGAAGAGGATTTCTTCCCTTTTGTTTCTATACTGAGGCAATACTATATTGAAAAATCCCTCTTACATCATACAGAACGCTGCCTGCGTTAGTCGATTGTTTGCGCATAGAGTTGATAATGCTGCCTTAGAGTGCCCCTTACAAACGTGTAGATCGGAGCAAGTCAAAATTACCGGCCGCCGTAGCTATATTACAAATGGCCTTTGTAGGAAGAATTTAGTTTGCCCTTTCGAGACCCTAAATCTTGCTGGCTGGAATTGGTTTGTTATTATTAATTATAACCTTTTATACCCTATAATAATCTAGATAATCTAGAAAATTCTATTATTCTAATACTATAATTTTCATCTTTATAAGTAGTTTTTTTCACTTTTCCACCTAATAAAAACGTTAAAAGACCTTTAAGGCCTCGGCGTACCCTCGACCTAGGCGGCAGTACCCTCGACCTAGGTCTAATACAACTAGCGAAACGAATGCCCCGCGCCTGCCCCTGGGAGGCCTCTAGGCGCCGCGATTTATTCGAATTAGCGACAACGGGGGGCAAAAAAAGCGTTTATTTAAATCCGCTCTCTCCCTCGCTGGAAGCTGGAGAGAAATGGATTCTTGTAATCTATCGCGACTTTTATATACAAAAAATCAATGCGATCATTCCGCAATTATTCTAAATTCCGAGTTCTTGAATTTTCACGATATTCGACTCGCGTTCTCAGAAAATTAAAATTTAGTTACGCGTCGCCTTTATCTTTATTTTCCCGTTAACTATATTCTCGTTCGATGTGTTATACTGCTTTTATTTCTGAGCCGATTTACTCCGTAAATAAATCAGATGAGAATGCGACCGCCTTTTTGTGGGGAATATTTAAATCCGACAGCTCCCGTTTTACACTGTAAAAATTTCTGAGCTGGTTTAAGATGGTTGTTAACGTTATAAAATATTTGTGTATGTCTATATTTTTTAAATTTAATAATGTCTAGCAGAATCCCGGCTGGTGGACGACCAGACGCTCGGCGCCTGGGTTCTCTCTTCGCTTCTTGTCGACCTCGAAATCGGCGCGGACGGCCGCGGCGGCCGTGTCATCGGTCAGAACGTACCAGCCGGCGATGGCCATACCCTTGCCGGCGATGAGACACAGTTCGTGGGCGCTTTCCTGCGCGGCGGATGCAGTAAAGCCAGGTGTGTGGTTGTTGCAGCCGGGCGCGGATTCAATGCCGACGTAGGCGTGGAAGCCGGGGCACTCGTACGTGACGTTGCCTGTGGTTATTTAGTAGAGGTAATAGAAAGGAAAAAAAGGAGAGTAAACGCACCCTGGTCGGTCGACCCCGGCACACCGGCCGAGGACGGGTCGCAGCGCGTGCGCGAGCCCATGGCGTTCATAGCATCGGCGTACAGTTCACAAATGGGCCCGTTGGGCCGCACGTCGGCGTAAGTATTAATAAGCTCAAAGGCGACGGTGCAGCCGGTCTGCTGGGCCGCCCCGGAAAAGCAGTTCTTGACTTTGGCCAACAAATCGTTGGCCGTCTGCAGCGTCGGGCAGCGCACGTAGCAGTCGACCGTGGTGGATGACGGGATGATGTTGGGGCGGTCGCCGCCTTCGGTGATGACGCAGTGGATGCGGCAGGACGGGTGCATCTGCTGGCGCAACACACCGATCCCCGAATAGGCCAGCACGGCCGCGTCGAGCGCGTTGGTGCCCTCCCAGGGCGCCATGGCGGCGTGTGCGGCCACGCCCTGAAACCGCACGCGCAGCTTGTGGTTGGCCAGCGTCGGCATGTAGGCATCACCGGCCCAGCCCTCGACCGTCGTGAGGGGACCTGGGTGCACCATTAAGGAAGCGTCGACGTCGGCAAACCCGCCCGCATCAATGATCTTGAGCTTGCCACCGCCGCCCTCCTCGGCCGGGGTGCCAATCAGACGGACACGCCCTTCTTTCACACCCCTGTCCTTCATCGTGGTCGCCACCCCCAGAAACGCCGCAATGGACATGGTCGCAATTAGGTTGTGCCCGCAGGCGTGGCCGATGCCCGGCAGCGCATCGTACTCGGCATTGTACGCCACCACGCGGCCGCCCTGGCCGTACTCGGCACAGAACGCCGTCTCCAAGCCGTAGGCGTGTCGGGTCACGGCGAACCCCAGCGCCTCCAGAAGAGAGCAGATGGCGTCATGTGCCTTGTGCTCGTTGTAGCCCAGCTCCGGGTTGCTGTGAATCTGCCGGTTGATGTTCCAGAGCTCCGTGCGGCGTGCGTTGATGGCCGCCTGCAGCTGCTGCTCAGCCACGACGTCGCTTTGTGCCAGCACCTTGTGTATATGCGACACTTGTGTCATTGTGTTGGACGATTCTGTGAATTGTGTGTTTTGTCTAATCTCGTGATGTTTTCTCGGATGACACGTCCCTGCCAGTGTATCTCTGGCAAGACATAAGTGTCGACGCGTCTCGGGAGAGATATGGTCTTGCCGAGTATTTCGTCTGCCGGGCCTTTCTCTCTCAAAGGACAGCCTTGACGTCTTCCGTCCTCGCACCGATGCATGCAATCGTGCGTCTATCTGCGTGGGTCTGCGCCGTCCGCCATTGTACGGCCTATCATTGGACTGTTGACAGGTGCCGGGACACCGCTAAGCCAACTGCGGCATAGCCATGGCTGGAGCCTCTCCGCGTCGTAGTCGTAGTGCTGGCGGGGTGCCGGTCCGCTATAGGCGCTACTATACGACGGCATTCGAGACGTTTTCTGTGCTGGCCTTATCTCTTTGCACCGGTAAATTTACGACGGGTCATTTGCCATTGTCTTGTGCCAGCTGAAAACGGCGCAGCTGAGATCGGCGATAGATACTGGCGACCGAGGTGCGCGGGCCGCGTCCACAAACAAAGACAATTTGCGGAAACACGTCGGATGCAATGGATAATGCCTCTATTGGGAGCTACACATACAAACTACACATACAATAGTCTCGTTTGATACAAACACCGTTAGACAGCCTTGTCGTGTGCCACGCCATCGCCGGGGCTGTTCCATGGCATTGTGTTCTTACTCTACTGCCGATGGCTGGTTCCGCGAGCCGTTTAACCATCGCATGCATGTAAGTCAGGTAGCGCACGGTACGCCGTCGCGTGCATTCCGAGTATGCCGTCGCATACATAGTCCGCCGTGCTTTATACGACGTATTTTACAATATTCTTTACACCGTACAAGTAGGTATGGATTTGCTACACTCCGTATACGCCGGTCCTTGGTCGCGTGCGAATACGTCGGCAATCTCCATGTTCAATGGTCCCCATGGGACGCTGCCGGGACACGGCACCGTAAGATGCGCTTGGAGTTGGTTGAGCACTCATAGTGAGATTTCCTGTAGAAATCGAAACAAGATAAGCTGTCACTGTGTCAAGATGGAGAGGATGGGGTCCTCGGCTAGGATGGCGGAAAGAGATAAAGCATAACACTAGAATTATCACGAGGAAATAAATTGATATGAAAAAGTACAAACCATCGAGAACAAGAAATAAGAGGACCCTTATAATAACCACTAGAAATAACCTACAGACACCAAATTCTGTTTCTAATAGAATATTCAATTTAATTATATACAAGATACTAAAACATACAGCACATGCCAATCATCATGCCGCACAGACCAGCTGTTCGCCTATCTCTCGTGTCCGACAGCCGCTCCATCCCTTCTCTCAGTACGACTTCACCCCCGCCAACTGGAGCAACCGGTCCGTCAGCTCCGGCTTCTCTAGAGGCTCACTGCGGTCGCGCGGGTCGCGCGTGCCGTCCTCGAGGTACGTCTTGGTGTCGCGCACCTTGACGTTGTCATGCGGCCAGTGCGTGGTGCCGCCGTAGACGCGAAACACCTCGGCCTTGAGCGCGAGCGTCTCGGGCGAGGCCAGGCGCGCGGGCGTGTAGGCGGCGTAGATGACGGTGCGGATAGTGTGACTGGCGGGCTCGGGCTCCGACCCGTAATGCACGGTGCGGCTGTCCCAGACAATCAGGTCGCCAACATCGGCGCAGACCCTGTGCGGCGTGCACCCGCGGGCATGAAACCATTTTTGATGGTCCTTGTTGATGAAGTAAATGTCTTTGCTCGTCCAGGCCGCGCTGTCCGTCTGCGTGTCGAGAAACTCGTCGAGGTGCTTGTGCGAGCCCGGGTACACGACCAGCCCGCCGTCGTCGGGCCCGGCAGTCGACAGGCAGATGATGCCCTGCACGCAGTGCATACCGCGACGCAGCGGGCTCTGGTCGACGTGCTCCCAGGGCTGCTTTCGGGGCACATCCGTTCGGTTGGGGAACGTGATGTTCAGGCTATCAAAACTGGCGAGCAACTCGTCGGTGCCCCAGATCTGCGTAAAGGCGTCAACCACGCCGGGCTCCATGCGGGCGTCCCACATAAACTTTTCGTGGGGACCGGCATACGTGCCAAAGGTGTTGATAGGCGTGTGCACGGGCAGGTTCTTCTTGACCCAGGTGCTGGGGTCGTCGTAGTCAAGCGCGTCGTTTCCAAAGCTCTTGAGCCAGGCGCGGGCGCGCTGCTGGTAGGACAAAGCGCGCTGGCGCGGGATGGCACCCTTAATGACGGCGAAGCCGTTGTTGTGCAGATCAGAGAGCCAGCTCTCGGGGTGCTGCTGGGCAGCGGATTTCCTGGGCATGAGAGTGAGTGGGAGGTCGGAGATGCCTGGGAGGGGAGGAGTGAACCCACAGAGCACTGGTTGGCGCTGGCATAAAGGTCGGCTGCGAGGAGTCGAGGCTGTCGGTGGCAATTGGGGCCATGGTGATGCGTGTTGTGTTGAACGAGGTATATTTGTGTGATGAAATGGGAAGAGGCTACGGGGTTGGCAGGTGGTGCTGTTTAATGATGCTGGCGATGGTGAAGTTGGCGATGATAATGACGCTCTTCTCAAATTCTCAAAGGCGACGTCCCTTAAAATATATGCACAGGATTGGGGCCGTGGTGTGTACGTTGTGTCGAAACAGACGACGGCGAAAATGTCACAATCGTATGGACATCGTAAAAGCAAAGTTGGCACAACTGGGTGGTTCGCCGTCGTGTCTGACAATGTCCGGCGGTAGTCTCTGAAAACAGTCACGGTGCTTACACACTTTATCGTAGTCTGCTGACTTCTCTCTGTCTGCGGAGTAGGTGTACGTAGTTAACCAACACAATAGTTTTGATAGTTTTCGTCATAGTATTTGAATTTCTTCGTTGAGTGTTTTTTTTTGGTGTAGGAATAAAAAGGAGGCGAGGTAGGTGGAGAACTGGGCACTCGGCTCTAGTCCCTTGCCCGCTCCACATTCTCTGCAACAATCGCCGGTCGTCCATTTCCAATGCCGTCGTATAGTTGATGAACATCCACTCTTCGCCTCCTCGGGAATGCCGTCGTATACCCTGGCCGTCCCCGATTGCCGGCCCCGTGGGACACTTTGCCCTTTTCGCTCTAAGACCGTCCTGGGGGCCGGCCTCGCGGCCTCCGCAATTGATAACGTTTGTTGTGGATATTGGCACCCGTTGGATTGGCGCATGGCAAGGATCGTGACTGATAAGGCTAAGTGTTCTCGGCTGTCGACTTGTCGCATCTGGAGCGGGCGCATGGAGCTTGGCCAGTGTTCATAAAGACACTACGACGGCATTATAAGTTGTCAATTCCGTTTCTCTTTTTTCCATCCTCATTTTCGTTTACATTCGACAACCGACCGTACCTAGTCCCCCCTACAGACTCGTCTGGCTGCTTGACCGGCAATCAACCGACTTTCTTTTCTATACTTCATTCTTTCTTCCCCTTCGCCATGTCTGTGCTGCCGGACCCGGACCTCAAGAGCCCTGTGGTGGTGGATGAGGCGCTGCCCGAGCCCGTGAAGGCCAGCGTGGGGGCGCCTGTGGCCGGCGGCGATGAGATGCTCAACGCCTTGCGGGTGCACGGCGCCGAGCCGTTGACGGAAGAAGACGACCGCCGCATTCTTCGCCGTATTGATATGTGGTATGTTTTGTTTTTTTGTTTTTTTAAAAAAAAGAAACACAAACATGAAAATAAACAGAAAACAAACGCTGACCACCGTTCCAGCCTCCTCCCCGTCATGCTCGTCTCGTATTTGTTCCAGTACCTGGACAAATCCGCGATGGGCTACTCGTCCGTTCTCGGGCTGCAGGCGGACCTCGGCCTGGAAGGCCAGGACTACTCGTGGGCCAGTAGCCTGTTCTACTTTGGCTACTTCGTCGCGTCGGGCCCTGTGGCGCTGGTGCTCGTGCGCATGCCGCTGGGCCGCACGCTGTCGCTGGCTATGCTGCTGTGGGCGGGCATCCTGATGCTGACGACGACTTGCCACAACCACCAGGGGCTGTGGGCGGCGCGGTTTTTTCTGGGGTTCGTGGAGTCAGCCATTGCACCGGCCATGTCAATCGTCATCTCGATGTGGTACAAGCGCTCGGAGCAGCCGCTGCGGCAGGCGGCGTGGTTCATGGGCAATGTGCTTGGCGGGCTATTTGGCGGCTTGATCGGGTACGGGATTGGCCACATTACGTGGTCGCCGTGGCGCGCGCTGATGCTCATCTTTGGCGGCGTGACGTTGCTGTGGTCGGCAGTGTGCTTCTTTGCCATCCCGGACTCGCCGCTGACGGCGTGGTTTTTGAGCGAATCGGACCGCTACAAGGCGATTGAACGCGTGCAGAGCAACGGCACGGGCTTCAAGAACCACACGTGGAAGTGGGATCAGGTGCGCGAAGCTTTCCTCGACCCCAAGACGTGGCTGTTGGCGCTCTTTCAGTTCTCTCAGAACCTGCCTAACGGCGCCATCGGCCCGTTTGCGTCCATCATCATCAGCGGCTTCGGTTTTGATCGGTACGACACGTTGCTGTTGCAGATGATTGGGACGGCGTTCCAGATTGTGTTTGTGCTCATCGCCGCGTTCGGTAGCACTTACTTTAAGAACACACGCACGCTGTGGATGGGCTTCACGACGCTGTGGTCGCTGATCGGCACCATTATGATGCGGCAGATCCCCGACGAGCATGTGTGGGCCAAGTTCATGGGGTACTGTCTGGTGATTGCCTTTTCGGCCAACTTCCCCATGACCTTTGCCTTGATTACGAGTAACACGGCCGGCTTCACCAAGAAGACGACCGTGTCTGCCATTGTCTTCAGCATGTACTGCGTCGGCAACATTGCCGGCCCGCAGGTCATGTTCTCGCGCGAGGCGCCGTCGTACCCCTCGGGCTTTGCCGCCGTTGTCGTGTGCTTCTCGGCGTCCTTCCTTCTGATCATGGCGCTGCGCTTCTACCTAGTGTGGGAGAACGGCCGGCGCGACAAACAGAGCATCGTGATTGAGGGCGTCAACGCGGACGGCACGCCGACCGAGGTGGACGAGTTCAACGTGGCCGACTACACGGACCAACAGATGCCGCACTTCCGGTACCTGTACTAGTGTCGTTATTACGACGGGAGACAGACTGGCGGATGATGTAGACGAGAGAAGATGTATTGTCGTCTATTGGTCTCTAGACATTCGTACGAATAAATAGTTGGCGAATAGAAGTGTCGTAATGAAGCTGTATAACCTGTCCGTGAGCTGCACGTGTAGAAATAGGGCGGCATCATCCCTGATACGCGTTATTGATCAAAAAATTAGAACGCCCTGAATAAATGCTATGACTCCGCCTAGAACGGCCGACAGTATCTTTCACCGGTCGCCGCGCCTGCCAATCCACTAAAACGGCGCCTGCTTAGTCACTAAAAGACACTACCTTCTCTCTTTCTTTCGTTCTTCCGTCGTTTTTTGCACTTCTATTTTCAAAACTCTACTGCAGTCCATGCCCTTGTCGCACTGATACCTACATGAACGCCCAATGCCTCGCCGACGCACCGCCTGCGACACCTGCGCGGCCATCAAGACGGCCTGCTCCAAAGGCCATCCCTGCACGCGCTGCGCCCGTACGTTTATGCGTCTCACTCCCCCTGTCACACTGCCGTTCTCTTGCTCATAATAGGCCTCACTCTTGACTGCTCGTATGGTGCCCAGCGCCCCGCCCGGCCGCACCGGGGCCCGTCGGCGTCCCGTGACGACACGTCGGCCGCGTCGTCGGACGTTGACATTGCTGTGGACACACTCGCGTTGACTACTATACGCACGCATAGTCGCGCCAAGCACAAGCGCTCCTTCAACGGGTGTCTGAACTGCTTGACACGCCACAAAAAGTGCGACGAGCTGCTGCCCCGCTGCGGCGAGTGTCGCCGCCTCGGGCTGCTGTGCACGCGCCGGCGACGGGAGGCGGTGGTGGGGATGGCGTCGTCGGTGTTGTCGGCGTCTACGTCATCCGCCGCGGTGGTGGCAGATCCCGTCCACGGCAGCCAGTTTGACGACCTGCCCGACATCTTTTGGATACCGGCTACCGATCTGTCGGACCTTAACAGCGAGTGGCTGTCACCGGCGCCGGTGCCGAGCGACCCGGGGCTGGAGGATCCTGCGTCGGAACAGGTCGGTATCGGAAGCGATGGCCAGAATGCTGTGCTGGCACCGGCCATGCCTGAGTCAGTGCTGCTCCTCCCCGGGCCGCACGACAAGGACCCCGGCGTGACGCGGAGGTACCTCGGGTGGGTGGCCATGTTGGATGACAACATTGTGCCCGAGGTGATGCGGCAAGGGCACCTGCACGGGAGCAGCGCGATGAAGCAGCGGGAGAGGGACGACGGCAGTGCGCATGGCGAGGTACACACGCCCACCCCGATGCCACCCCCCCTCCCGTACGACCCCGTGCTGGAACACTTTTTGGACAAGGCGGACGAGTCGGAGGTGCGGCAGTGGCCGCCGACGGAGCAGCACCTCTTAAACCATTTCGTGCAGCACGTGGCCCGCGCGCTGGTGGTGGTGCACGACGATGATGCCAACCCGATCCTACGGGCTCTGGTGCCGCGGGCGGTGCGCGGTCGCCTGTGTATGCGTCACGCGCTGTTGGCGCTAGCGGCGAGCCACCTGTGCAAGCTGTATCCGAATTTCGAGGACAGTTTGGTGCTGCAGCGCAGCTTAGCGCTGAATCACTTGAAGGAGGAGCTGCGGGCGTCCGACAACGGCCGCGGCCAAGAGGACGCCTTTGGGGCCACGGTGCTGCTCTGTCTCTTTGAAATCTGCCAGGGCAACTCGTACAAGTGGATTCTGCACCTGCACGGCGCGCACGCCCTGCTGGCGGCCCGTGGTCCTCACGCCGGCGACGGCGATACCCTGATGCTCTTTCTGGTCGAGCTCTACGACTCGATCCTGTGCATGGCCCGCCTCACGGCGGCCAACGTGCCCAGCGTGCCGGCGGGCGTGCTCCTCCACGTTGTGGCCACTGAAGACGCCACGGCGTCCATCCACCCCATCTTTGGCTTAGCCAAGCCGCTGTACGCCCTTCTCGCCCACGTCAGTGCACGTGTCGCGGGCACTAGCACACGGGACAGCACCCATGACACGACCAGCGCCATTGATCCCATGCTAGACGATACACCGACCGACACCATCGCCTGCCTCCTCCACGACTCCCGCCGGCAGGTCGTCGCCTGGACCTGTCCAGTCCCTTCAGCGCCCGCCGGCGGACCTCTCCTCCGCGAGCTCGCCGCAGCCGCCGAGGCCGTGCGCTGGGCCGCGCTGCTCTGGCTGTTGCACGCGGCGCACCGCTGCACGGGCACCGCCATCGTAAGCGCAGAGCGACAGGCTGCCCTCGACCGTATTTTATCTGCCATCGCCCGCATCCGCCCCGGGTCGCCGACCGAATCGCAGCTGCTGTTCCCGCTGTTCCTGGCGGGCGTATGCGCGCACCGCAAGTCGGAGCGGCTGCGTATCGAGTACCGGCTGACGGTGCTGGAGAGCACAGTGGGCATGGGGAACATCACGGCTGCGCACTACTTTTTAGATGAATTCTGGCAGCGCTGGAACAAGGGGCTCGGCGACACTGGCTGGGAGGCGCTGCTGAGTCCGAACCTGGTGTTGTGGTAGAGACTTGTGTGACTCCCAATGGGTGCACACAAGTGTGCAAATGGTGGCTTAGCAAGGCCAGGCCCAGGCCTCCGCAAAGACAACAGGGCATTAAAGAGACTCACACGCATTTACCTATCCTTTCTTTAGTGCTTTATCTCCTATAAGTAGTTAATCAACGACCGAGGGAGTGCTCTCTCTAGGTAAGAATAGCATCGACGGAATAATAAATTTCTAAGGTGTGACTGGTTTCCCTATTCTGAGTTTTTCATTAAATTAATCCAAGATTAGTCTTATTACTCTCTCCATCTAGTTAAGGTTATTGTTTAGGAAATGCTAAAGGAGAGAAATGGTACCGACGAACCCGCCTAACGATTCTTATAAAATACCCACGCCGCTTGCTCAGTTAAGCTTGTATCCGTTGCCGCTAAAGGAAAAAAGCGATTCGGCTAGAAACTACCGGTAGGTTGGCCGTTCTTTTTACGTGCTTTTCATTCGGTTTTCACTCATCCGTGCTATCTTTTTAATAAACCTGTATGTTGTGCGGAGCGGTAGGTATGGTATGTGTCGGCTATGATGCCGTTACTTAAAGAGAGATCCCGAGGAGGATCGATAAATGTAATTTAGGTTCTCTTGTTAGACGCCAGTAGATGCCTTAGTAGCTAACCGTACTTGTAATTAGTTATGTGTTACATTTGGAATAGCGGGTCGCGGCTTTAGACATTAAGTTATAAGAAAGTACGGAGTAGAAGCTAGTAAGACGGCCAAAGTCCAAGTCCTGACAGTGCACTGGACTCTCCAACCACAGACCGTGGCCTGATAGATGAAACTCATCACGTTCCCAGACGAAATTCTTTTAGCTCTCGGCCTACCTTTTCATTAATACGGTTTTCGAAAAGGAAGGGACTTCATGGGGATCCATTTCTTGGGCCCGTATGGGAACCGTCGCGCTCCTCGTGGTGCGGGCCGGATCCTCTTTACTCTAATAGACGGGTTAAAACTGCCCTTAAACGCCTTGCCCGTAAAAAAAAAGCCGAATTCTTTGTGAAAGCTTATTTCGAATTTTATAAATAGTAGATGGCTCGTCTTCTCGGATATAGTTTCGGTACAGCGAGTCTAAGACTAGCGAGCTTTAAGAGAACACTCCTAATTTCTGTCTACACTTAGTTAATATTATCTTCACCCTGGGCTTGATTATAATGTAGAAGTACGATATATCTGACGTGCCGACTTTGTTGTGTAACCGTTATTACTAAACAGCTTCGCGTGCATTGAATAAAACAACCCTTCCGTACGATATCGAAGGCGCCTTGGCACTATTATTGTTAGTTTTATTTCTTTAGTAGTGGTCATTACGGCTCACTACACGCACCTGTAACTAGGAACACACACCTACTTAGATCTGTGGCAGTTTTTCCCCCAGGAGGGTTCTGCCTAGCTAGTCGCCAAGAGCCAGGAGTGGCTGAGAAAGGCGATAATAATAATAATGTCCCTTCTGTATTTCAGATGTGACGCATCGAATTATGTGAGCCCTTACCCATAAGCAAAGTCGGCACCCAGTCTCATCTATCTTTCATTGGATCTGTGGACTTTATGCTTACTTTTAACGTTAGGCGCCCTTAGGCGCCCTAACACCCGTTCACCACGTTATTCCCAGGTTGATGCAACCCTTGCCATTGTGAGAGACCATGGTGCAGTGCGGCACGGGTCGGATCTGGGGAGATCATAAGGTGGGTATGTTGCTTTCCAGGGGTCCGAGGAACGCATAACAATATAAATCAAACATTTCAGGCTATGTACACGAACCGGCTCAAGGGCGAAGACGAACAGCAAATTAGCCACCTACGCGGTTACTCACACTGTTTGTGGCTTGCCTGCTGTTTCTTTGCTTCCTCTCTGTGATTTTTGTCTTGATGTCCCATCCCCTATTTTTATTCTGCTCTTATGTTGTTTTAATAAATTGTATTTTAGTTCGTCAATAATTTCCACGCATACCTTTATTTTTCATACTTTTCTAGTCTCTTCATTTTCCTCTTGTCGTACTTCGCCGCACATTCCACGTTATTACTTTCAGTTTCTTCCCGAACCGGGATCTTTCAAAAGCTGCTAAAACCAACGAAAGATCAATGAAGATTGGGATGCCGATCTCCGAGTAACAGTTTGTCGTCTGTTCTGTTCTCTCAGCCGAGTTACTCACCTCCCCACATTTAGCGACTGTTGGTATCAACGTGCCACACAATAGAGTGCTCGGTAAAAGCAAAGTGTTACATGGGCGCCGGTAAAACAGGAGAAGGCGGGAACTTCCGCTTTAAAAAATATAAAATAAATTAAAATAAACGTAAAAATGAAAACAAAATCCGGCGCAGTAAAATTGCAACCATGTAGGGGACAAACCTTACGTACGGCTCTTTATATATTCTCTGTAGTCTTCTTGACTCTGGTATGATAGCTTGCATTCCTCCTTCCATTTACCCTTTTATTTTTTATCTTACATTTTTATTTCCCTTTACCAGTTCCCGCTCCTATCTTTTGTACATTTACTGTGCTTTATTATTTTACCTTTTTTTTTTTTTTGCAGAGCCGTCTTCTTACCTTGAATCCTACAATTCACTCGCCTTGAATTTAACATTTCGTTAACACAAAAGATACTACAACTCAAATCCCCCCTTTTATTACCATTCCCATTATCGAATCATGCATTTTGTATCTTTGATGTCGATCTTTGGCGCCAACGCCCTTGCAACAGCTCTGCTATTAGCAGGTGCCTTTCACATAGCTGGGGCGGACACATTCCAACAGCAGGTCAACATCAGCCTTGTCTATCCCCGAAACGAGACCTACGATGCCACCGCCGGATTGATACCGCTGGTGTTCGCTGTCACCAACGCCCACTACGCAGAGCCCCTACACCCTTTTATCTACCTGGAGATCTACAACTACGCAAACAAATCCTCCGCTGCATTGGAAGTTGGCGTCGTGGAGCTGACAGACCCCTTGTTCACCTCCGCTAGCCTGGGCGTCACATACAGTGGCGATCTTGTCTACCTATGGCATGACATGATACACATTGCCGGTCTCGAGGGCTTGTGGTCCGTGGAATATAAGGCTCGATTCACCTACGGCGTCCTAGCCTCAAGCTCCAATACCAGCGCAACCAACAACAGCTCACCGGCACCCAAACTGCAGGTCGGCTCCATCTTCGAATTCGGCAGCTTCGTTTTCTCAACGAAGAAGGGCGCAGGTGCAACGAAACCGGATCTTGTGGCTACAACCGCCAACACGTCATGTGCTGCCATCCCGTATTCCCGCCAGATCACCGTCACGGATATACTGAACACACCCTGTTACGATGACCTCTTTGTCCCGAAAACATGCCCCGTCATTGCCAACGACACAAAGCCCGTCGAAGCCGACTATGCCACCACGCCCCAGGTAGTCAATATCACGACGACCGGTTACGGCTGTGGACCGACCATGGACGCCGGTGCCGCATCAGCTATTTCCGCCTCCATTACTGCAGGGCGCTGTGTAGTACAGCAGACAAGCGGGATCACTTGCCCTCCGGCGACAACCGGCCTGTCGCGCAATGATGCCTTGGGAATGTCCGCGCCGGGCATCGCGGTTGTCGTTGCTGCCGTCCTCAGTGTGGCCACTGGCGTACGTTTGGTTTGAATATCACAGTAATGGGATGAAATAGAGGCTTGAGGAGCTTAGTTTGAAGTTAATGCAGGGTGAGTTGAGCTCGAGAGACTTTTTCATTTTCACAACATTTATATTTTCGTCTTAGATAACCACGTTGTTTTTGCTGTTGTCGTTATTGTTGTCGTTTTGCTTTCGATTTACAAATCACCCCATAATAATCCTAGTTCTATCTTATCGGCGCAATGATTATGACAGTGACATCTTGCACTCTTCCATGAGACTCCAGTGCGTCTTTGGGCCTACATGGCGAGGGCCCGTCGAGCAAGCTCAATATTGTAAGGCTGTGCCTCACACATGCCAGGGTCTATGATTCAAATTAAGGGGTACCGGCGTATCCTACAGCGAGCCACCTTGCCGTCAAAGAGACGAAAAAAAAAGGCTGCCAAGCCAACAACGTCACGCATGGGGACATTCATGAACCGTCTGCATTGGCCAGGAACGGTGTTGTCCGTATCCTCACTGGAACTTTACATCCTGTTGGTGCACTTGTTGTCCCCCGCCCCTCGGCTAGGTTGTTTTTTTGAATAACCGGTTTATTGGCATTATTAAACGGAATGGGATTCTGACTCTGTGGTGCGCACCTCTACGGCGTCCAACCACGGCATGTGATGAACTCAGATTATAAGATGGCTGCCTGCGGCCTCTACGCCATGTTGTTGTAGCGCAAAAGAAAGTTTTAGATGTTTCGCTCTTCGCAAATAGAGACAAATGCCAGTTTCAAGGATATCGTGTTGTGTTGTTACTCTTTTTTAGAAAAAAGGCTAAAAGAAGATAAAGAAGAAAGCAATTCACAACAAAGTCAACGAGCCTTTAGATCACCAACAGTCCAAAGCAATTTCTGCCCACTCTTTCGATCTAAGTGGCGTAGAAAACAGCTCGTTTCAGTGAGATAAAGATAAAGTCATGAGAAAATATGACCTGGGCCATCGTTTGCAGAATCACGCTCGAGATATCCCGTCGCAGCGTCGTGGTGGCTCGATAGGAGCTTGCTTTGGACGACAAAAATATAAATAAGGCGCCCCGATGTCCATTGCACTTGGTCTTTTTTTCGTATTGTTTCCTCATGGTCTAGCTCATCACAGCTCCCCCAATCCATTCATTCATTCATTCATTCGTTTTTCTTCAATTTTTATTTTATTTTTCATTGTTTTATTCAAGACAATATCATTTTCCAACATCATTTTCTAACGTCATTTACCAGACACAACATTGTCCTAGTCGTTTTATAAGTACAGCTTTGTTCTGCTTCGGCTTTCACGATGCCCCCACTACGTTCTGGGCTCGCTCTCGGGGCTACGGCCTTGATAGCCCTGCTGTCGACTGTCAGTGTCGCGGTGAAACTGCCACCACCAGCTCGGCTGTCCTTTGGCCCCGGCTACCGCGGCCTGGAGCGATGTCCCCAGCGCTGCAGCTTGGCCGGTCCCCACCCAGGAAACTGGTCGCTCTACCACAACCTGGATCAGACGGACGACTGCGGAGAGACGATGTTCATGGGTTTCTCACTGTACGACGCCGTTGACGACGCATCAACGTACCATCGCATCTTTGCTTGCACGTCATATGGTGCGGACTGGGCCAACTACGATGAGCCGAGCTCCGAGGACGCCGGCAGCAGCGGCGAGCAGCGCAATGGCTCGTCCGCAGCCATCCCGGCTACCCCGGTCACGTACCAGCTGGGATGGGACCGAGGCAAGGGTGGCCGTGATGGTTTGTCCACGGCCGACATCCGGTCCATGTCCCGCCAGCTGCGGGAATACCTCAACGGTGGCTTCCGGCCCCTCAACGAGACCGTTGTTATGCTTGCCAAGTCCAACCAGGGCACGCTGGGCATGTACATGGGCCGGGGCCTGCACAACTCACGGACCGGGCAACCGGCGCTGAAGATTCTCGAGAGCGCACTGCAGCAACTCAATGCGAGCAACAGCGTGGCCCTGCAGCTGTGCAACGACGACAGCGAGCACATATTTGGCGTCATGGCCTCGAGCGACGGCACGTTTGGCGCCGTATCTAACGCGATGCAAACGTGGTCCAACGGGTCCTGCTTGACGACGTTTGCGGGAGGGTCCGTCAACTATACGTCCGAGGCCGTGTATCTGACGCCCCCGTTCCAGCTACTGGCCAGCAACCTGACCAACATCACCGGTGCCGACGCAAACACAACGCATGCCGTTGCCCGCTATGCCCGGCTCCAGCTGTCTAACCTCGGAGAAACACCACATGTCGGCCCTCGCGACCTATGCCGCATGGTCGAGGTTGACGACAACGACACCTGCGAGAAGCTGGCACAAAAGTGTGGCATCAAGCCGTACGACTTTACGCAGTACAACTCAGACTCCAAGCTGTGCTCCACGCTGATGAAGGGCATGCATGTCTGCTGCTCGGCGGGCCAGAAACCCAGCTTTCGGCCCCCAACGAACGCAGACGGGTCCTGTGCGGCACACCTGGTCGACCATGGCGAGACCTGTGCGTCCCTGGCCGCGTCATACGACTTATCCATCCAAGACATCGACAACTTCAACCGCGACACGTGGGCGTTTAACGGCTGCAACAACTTTCTCATGTACCAGGCTGTGATCTGTCTCAGCGAGGGCGACCCGCCCATGCCCCCAGCCGTGACCGGTGCCCAGTGCGGACCGCAGGTGCCCGGCACGCCGAAGCAGCCGGCCAGCGTCTACCTCAACAACGTCAACCCGTGCCCGATCAATGCGTGCTGTGACATCTGGGGGTCTTGCGGCACCACGTCCGAGTACTGCACGAACACCAGCATCTCGGCTGCGCCCGGCTCAGCGGCGCCCAACACCAACGGCTGCATCTCCAACTGCGGCACGGAACTCGTCCGGAGCCCGCCACCAGCGGAGTTCCTATCCATTGGCTACTACGAGGGCTACCTGTTTGACCGCCCGTGCTTATACCAGGACCCGTCGCAGATCGACACGACCAAGTTCACTCACATCCACTATGCCTTTGCCACCATCAATGCGGACTATACTCTGAACACAGGCACCGGCATGAACCTGTACACCTTTTCGGCCTTTCGGCGCCTGAGGGGTGTCAAGCGCATTGTGTCCTTCGGCGGCTGGGGGTTCTCTACGTCGCCCAACACCTATGACATTTTCCGCCAGGGCGTGAAGGAGGGCAACCGGGAAAAGCTGGCGGACAACATTGCCCAGTTTGTCCAAAGCAACGATCTGGACGGCGTGGACTTTGACTGGGAGTATCCTGGAGTACGTGTGGCGGGTGATACATAAGAGAAAATCCGTTTTTTACCATGAAAATGCTAACCAACTTTCTTCCCACTAGGCCTACGACATCCCCGGTATCCCGCCCCCCGTCGAGGGGAAGGACGAGGGGCCCAACTATCTTGAATTCCTAAAGCTGGTCCGGCAGCGGCTGCCAAACAAGTCCATCTCGATTGCGGTTTCGTCGTCGTACTGGTACCTCCGCAACTTCCCCATCGCCGAGATGAGCAGCGTGGTGGACTATATCGTGTACATGACATACGACCTCCACGGCCAGGTACGGTCCTTTTTTCGTCCTTTTTCCTTCTTTATAGATTCTTATAATCAATTTTACCGTCCTCTTATCTCCTATCGTGTAGCTAACAACATATGTAGTGGGACGCATCAACAAAGTGGTCGCAGTCCGGCTGCGATACAGGCACGTGTCTGCGCAGCCATGTCAACTTGACGGAGACAATCAGTTCCCTGGTTATGGTAAGCCTATTTCTTTTTAAAAAACATAAACTCCCACTCCCTCCCAATTCCGTGTCCGTACAGCTCACACACTCTTCTACAGGTCACCAAGGCGGGCGTGCCGTCCAACAAAATCATTGTCGGTGTGTCCAGCTATGGCCGGTCGTTCAACATGGCCGACGGCAACTGCTGGTCCAACATGTGCACGTTCACGGGCACGGCGACGCATTCGGACGCCAAGCCCGGCGTGTGCACAGGTGTTGGCGGCTACATTGCCGATGCCGAGATCAAGGAGATCTTGAGCAACCCAAGCCGCGTCAAGCAACACTACCTCGACAGCACGAGTGACAGTAACATTCTCGTCTACGACGACAACCAGTGGGTCAGCTACATGGACAACAGCGTCCGCAACCAGCGCACCCAGCGCTACAAGCAGCTCAACATGGGCGGCACGGCCAACTGGGCCATTGATCTCGAGGACTACACGCAGACCTCGCCGTACGAGAATATCCCCTGGGACGCATTTATCCTCGGAGTCAAGGCCAACGCCGGCACGTACCCTGACGGCTATTTCACGCCGCGCAACGGCAACTGGACGTCTCTGGATTGTTTAAATTCTGTCGTCACGCAATACTCGTGCTTTACGCCAGAAGAGCAATGGAGCAGGTTGGATGCCGCCGATGCCTGGAACGACTCTGTGACCTCGTGGCGCCGCGGCAATACCGCCCAGGGAGTCTTTAGCCAAAGCCTTGCCAACATATACCATTTACCAGTGGCCGCTCGCTGCTACAGCATGGACGCAGCTACCAACTGCGATGCCACGACAGAATGCGTCATTGGAGATGAAAGTGGTGCGGCAGCCTATCTAATTTGGAACTCTATCGTTCTCATTCACGAGGTATGTTCGGTTGGAAAACGAAATTCAAAAACAAGAAGGAAAAAAAAGGAGGGGGGCTAGAACATAGGAACAATTCGCCCACACCTTGTGCAAACTCGCTAACCACGCCAGACGTACAAAAACTACCACGCTGCGCTGATGGGCGACACATACAACGCCGTCATGAACTCCATGAAGGCGTTTGAAAACACGTTTGCACCCGTGCCGCCAGCAAAAAGCGACGCCTGGGTGGACATTCTCATGTCCATTGTTACGCTCGGAGTAACAGCGGTTGCCTCGCCGTTCTTCAATATCGTTTTCAAGGAACTGGACTACTTTATCGAGCATGACGCGTACCTGCAAATTCTCAAAGACACGGCATATGCTGCGATTGTAAGTACAGCGACGATCGCCGGTACGAAGATTAAGGGAAACGAGCCGTAAGTATTTGCCCCTTTTTTATTTTTTTTTATTTTTACGTTTTTTTTTATTCTTTTGTTCGGCTTCTCACATTCAAACCAGTGACGGGACGTGGACCGCCAGCGACCAGGACACCTTCTCGGAATACATCGGCCAATCGATAGCTGCCTGGGGCAATGCAACTGCAGCAACGCTGTTCGAACTAATGAGCGGCAATAAAACAAGCATCGACCGCCTGACAGATCTGATCGCGGATGGGAAAATGATCCCCGGTGCCACCCATGAAGTAACAAATTGCACCCAGAGCGAACCAGCTGCGCAGCCTCCGGTGTTTGGCGGAGATCCCACCAACTCTCTGACGGCAAGCACGAAGAAAATGATCTTTGCATCGGCCATCCCGTCTCTCTGGAGCCTGTCGGGCCTCCGCCCCTTTGTCCTCGACACCGGCTCTCCTTGCGCCACGGTGGACCCGCTGCCTAACTACATGTCCCCAGACACCATGCACGGTACGGCGGGCTGCTACCAGGACCGGCTTTACTATCTGGTCATGCCCAAGGGTAACGCCGTCCACTGCGATCAGGACCTCTGCAACCTCGGCACCTGCAGCGCGGGAGACTGCCACAACAGTTTGTTTGCTGCGCCCACCGGCATCGAGAGTCTCGTGCCGGGCAACGACTGGGGCGACCTGACGCGCCAAGACCTTATTGTTGGGTATGTTTTCTGTTTTCTGTTTTCTGCCCGTCTCCTTGCCTTGTCCGACTCCCTAACGAGACCAGCTCCGTTCGCACGTATCTGCAAAACCACAACTCCAACGCCGGAGGGCCGGCCGACACGTCCAACAAAGACACCATGAACGACCTCCTGGACGGCGACTTTACTACGCCGGGCGTCATCCGCCTCCCCGTGTGCACGCCCGACATGGCTTTCAAGGCCTGGGAGCTGAAGCTGTCTCCCAATACACCCAACTACCCGTGCTCTCCGCCGCCAACGACAGTCAGCAAATGTGGCGACTCCACGTTTGTTGACACGACAAGCAATGCATCGCCTCCCGTGTCGGATTGTTTGTACATTATCAAGAACATTGAAGGTACCGACGGTGATTATCCCATTCATTCATCCCAGAAAGGGATCTTACAATACGGGCTATGCATCTTTGGTATCGAGGGCCCGGGAGGGAGGATCGCGAACCAAGACGCGATCGATCTCATCCGCGATTCCGTGGCGCAATTTGGTGGGTCTGGAAAGATTAGCGCAAAGGGCACAATGGACTGCGGCAGTGGTACTGTCACCTGGGGCATTTACCACAGTAAATAAGTGAGAGTCTTTGGGGATTGTCTTGTTGTCTCATGGCGTGTCCATGTGTTGCTGTGTTTCTTTTCATTTTTCGTTTTCTTTTGTGACTTTTTATATTCAAATAGCCTTTAAACTTTCCTATCCATTATATATTTCCTTCATCAAAAACAAAAGCAACCACCGCCGATAAAATCAAAGCAGATCTCTAGCCCGCGCCAGTTTGAGATATTGTGACCCGTTTCCCCAGTTTCTGTCAACAACTACCGAGAGTAGGAAGACGCAGATGGGATGTGAAGACTTCCAGCTCACGGGACATTGGCTAATGTAGCAACGTGGTTGTACTACACCAAAATGCCCAATCGGGTAATTTCAACAGTGTACTCTATTAGAATTAAAGATGCTTTTATATTGCCACGCACAACAAATGCCCGTACTCAAAGCCCACTCTCCGGGGGAACAGGGTGTGTTCAGAGTTCAGAGTCCGGGGCCGCCATGAAGTATGTTTATCTCATAGATAAGAGGCAGGGAAGGCCGGTGTTACCTCTCCCGTTGTTCATCCTTTACAGCCTTGGCATCTTTGCACCGACATTCTGTTACCGCGTTCTCGCCATACGCGTAAGAACCGCAATGATGCAGATCCTGACTTCTCTTCTGCTCATGGCAGCAACTGCTCAAGCACACTATAGGCTTTCTCATCGAATCGAACTCACACCATGAGACCGTTAACGGACATGACCGACCCGCACCTCGTTTTCTCACCCTTCCTAGACCGCTTCTCCAAGCTCATCGTGGATAGCGTGGCCGAGACCAAGGAGTGGATCTTGATCCGCACGACCAAGAACTACCAGGACGACCACAGTGTCACCGACGTCAGCAGTTCGCTGCTTCCAGATGAAGCCTGGCACCGGCTTTGCCACCGTCGCGGCCGGCGGCAACCTGGGCTTCATTGCCGACCAGACTGTCTCGCACCCAGGCCCTGTGCAGTTCTACATGGCCCGCGTGCCCGAGGGCCATGGCCTCAACACTTGGGAGGTAGCCGGCAACGTGTGGTTCAAGGCCGGCACCATCGGCGTCGAGGCGGGCACGACGGGCAAAGCCCTGACGTGGCCGACGTGCCACCAGCGTTCCGTCGACGTTACGGTGCCCACGTCGTTGCCCAGCGGCGACTACCTCGTGCGCGTCGAGAGCATTGCGCGGCACCAAGTGCAGTCGGCCGGCGGCGCACAATTTTACTTTGCGTGTGCCCAGGTCAAGGTGACGGGCGGCGGCTCGGGCACGCCCGGCCCTCTGGTGGCGTTCCCGGGCGTCTACTGATAGAGCGAGGTCGGCCTCTTGTTCGCCAACTACCCGGTACCCACGAGCTACACGGCCCCGGGACCTGCCGTGTGGCCAACGTCGTAGGCAGGGGAGGCTGGACGGTCGGTGGGTACCGTCGGGTAACACGGAGCACAGCATCAAGCCATAATACAGCATCGTTTACAGCGTCCAGGGCCCTGACCATACCCCCATGAATTACCGTCCATCGTGTGTTGATGGTTGCTGGTGATGTCCTTCGATTTTGTCGTGTATTTCCGCGATTTCGAACTTGGACGCACCCGCCGTCGTAGTATCATAAACTTTGAACGTCAAGCCAGTGTGGCCCAAGTTCCGAGATTCGCCGAGGGCGAACCAGAAGACAGAGCCAGTGCAAATTCCTTATATTATTTTCGTCTCGTTTTTATTCACACCTCTATCCCATCCTCTTCTATAAATCTCTTCTTTCCACCTAGATCAAAATAACCTCTTATAAAGAATCACACACCAAAGCATCAAAGTCAAGGCTACGAGTCCTATTCGAGGAACGTCTCCTTACCATTTCCCATCTTCTATCGGCTCCTCTCAACAGGATCCAATCTACATAATTAACGACGAGCCTCGTAAGAGCAGTTCTATTAAGCCAGGTGCAGGCACCATGAGAACCCACCGGCGCTCTCAAGTATGAGTCCCCCAATCTCTCTCATCTGCGAAATATACACTAATAAATCTCAGCTGAAGGTGTTGTTAGGTACACAGATGCCGGGCTCGGTTGGGCACCGACGAGCGGCTTTTACAGCCACAGCATCCACCTCCCCGGTCCCCTGGTTGAGCACCAGCGGCCCCAGGTACCACAAGGCGCCCGGACCGACTGTTTTGCCGCCGGGCCGTCGATTCCCGAACCTAACGGCGCAGAAGGCTACACGTCTAAAAGTCCAACTATCGAGAACAGCCAGACTCGGTATCAGCAGTTTACATGTGACGAAACTGGCGACTCAGGCGATGATTCCTACCACGAAAACTCTTCCAATCACACCGGCGACCTAGTTCTCAAGTTTCGTTTCACAGATACAGGAAAAGCAAAAGAAGAGAATCAAAATAAAACATAAAAAGAAAAGGTAAGAAAAACGAAATGAAAAAGAAAACGACAGCCTCCCATTCCGCTCCACTTCACAACTGGGGGTTACAACAGACGCATATTCAACTGAGGATGCATGTAAAACAAAAATAGAGATGGCAGGCCTATTCCCAAGGAGAAATTCGTGAAACTTGTGAGCTTAAATATAGCTGCTCACAGACCTGAAAAGACGCTCTTCCAAGGAGGGGATATAGCGACGTATGTCCTCGTGTCTCTGAGACACGACATATGCAGTCGCTATGCTAGTAACAGCAGCGCCAAGAAGAAATAATTGAATGATGAATTGGGACGTGTGCTTGCGTTTGGATACCTTCGTGCCCTAGAAAAGTATCAGTATGTGCAAAGAAGACTATTGGTGAATAACGCTTGTGACATTAAATGGACTTACCGAATACTGCCAGTCTGACCACGTCGGGAAAAGGCTCCGACACCAGTAGTGTGCCTGAGAATACGGGTAACTCATAGCATTCCACTTCTTCCCTTCGCCGGCGCTCTCATTCACATACCAACTCTGGCATCCCGAGTTCCAAACCGTTTTTTGCAAGGCGGCCTGAATGCGATTTACATATTGCTCTTCGGCTGGTCGTTTTAGATCAACTTTTGAAAACCGCCCATCCAGGACGGGTTTGATGATTCTCAAAGCGAAGTTGATCGAATTCTCCGCGGCCATTATCGCAGAGGTATGTCCAGTGGCCGCATTCGGACCTGCCACGATTTTGAGCTGTTAGATCGCAGTCCCGAATAGAATTCGTTGTAGACAAGGGATATTTACCGAGAAGAATAAAAAAGTTGGGAAAACCACTCAGCGCAGAGCAATTATACGCTTCTGCTCCACCGAAAGACTTCCAGTGCTGGGCTATCGTGCCTTCATTGCCAACGACATTGATTCCAGTGAGGAATTCGTTGGTCACGTATCCGTTTGCCAGCACAATGACATCGGCTTTGATAACGCCGCTCTTTGTTCTGATGCCATCCGGCACAATCTCCAATGCCTTTTCGTTTGTGAGGGTCAGATTCGTAGCGTGCAGGCTCTTCAGGTAGCCGGTGTCAAAAATGCGCCTCTTGCATCCGACCTCAAAGTCAGGGATCAAAATGTCGTGATATTTCTCCGGGGCGCTCTTTTTCATGTACTCTTCCGCTTGCCGCCTGCGACGTCGACGGAAGGCCGCAGCGAAGTCTGTCATTGGAAATCCCAGCAGCTCGATTTCGGCAATAGCAAAGACGAGTAGGCGTGCGATTGCCGTGCCCCACGGCACAGTGACATTAAACGACTTCAGGATATTGGCGCTGCTTTCATCGATGCCTGGCAGAATCCAATGTCTCGACCTGACTATTTGCGTGAGATGCTTGGTCTTGCCCACGATTGAAGGAACAATTTGTGCCGCGGTACAACCGTTGCCAATCACAATCACGTTCTTCCCCTCCAAGTCGACGTCGTGCCTCCATTTGGAGGAGTGGAAAATAGGGCCACTGAAGTTCTCGGCACCGGGAATGTCGAGCTCGCGAGGCAGAACCAATTGCCCTGATCCCGAAAAGAGGAACTGGCACTCGTGGTAGAAAATGTGGTCCGACTTACAATGCCGAATAGACAGCCTCCAGCGGCTTGTCTCCGAGATCCACCGGCATTGTTCCACGTTCACACTGAACATCATCTTCGAGGGCAAGTCATATTTGTCGGCCACTCGTTTCAGATACTCCCACAGTTCGTCACTGGGAGGGAGGGTCTTAGTCCACTCAGGGTTCTGTTCGAAAGAGTAGCTGTACAGCGCACTGGGAACATCACAGGCGCAGCCTGTTCGATAACGAATTAGTTACTTGCCCGTTTGATGGGACTTGATTGGGGGGAACCGACCTGGATACCTGCTCACAAACCACGTTCCGCCCAAATCACTATGTCGCTCAAAGAACCGTATGTCGGTAATTCCGTACCACCGCTTGAGCGTTGCACCGAGTCCAATAGCAGAGAATCCGGTGCCGATGCAACCAAACTGGCTATAGGTGCAATCGTTCTTCTCAAGTGTCTCCATTGCGCTTAATAAGATTAGTGACTCGCGCATTTATACTTGGAAAAATGCCTGAGGATCAGGTCAAAGTCAAGGTGGGACGGGAGGGATATCTTACAAATTTCCTGATAACTGACAATAGCTAAACTTGGTTCGAAGGGTCCGGAAGAAGTCGTGAGAATAAGATCGTAGCTACTAGAGACACTACTAAAAATATAAAAAGAAGAAGACAAAAAAGAAGTAGAGGAAGAAAAAGAGTAAAAGCGAAAGTAGCAGAAGTGACAGCTATATCAATCGGAGACAACCCCAGGATTTGTTTACTTAGTTTGTGGGAAACTGGTGGCCGTCCAATGAGCACCGCAACGCCTTGGCTTGCGGGACTCCCGACACTAATAAACACTCCCACAGGAACATTCGAACATTCTCTGACGGACCAATCCGGAACAATAGAACAAAGATTCTCCGAGGGGACCATGCCCAACTTCAAAAAAAAAAAAAGATTCTCCGACGGGACCATTCCGAACATCATAACAAAGATTCTCCGAGGGGACCGTGCCGAACTTTAAAAAAAAAAAAAAAAAAAAGACTCTTTAACGGGATCATTTCGAACGTTAGAACAAAAACAAAAACATAAAACGTACAAGCCAGGAGCATAGAACCAGTTTCCTAAATAATTAGTAACTCGATTTTCCAATATCAACATTTTACGCATATTAAAAACCTATTCCCATTGTGCCATTTTCCGCCGTGCGAGTTTCATTTCGCTTCATCCTTCACCAACAGCTATGATTTCCGATATACACGCAGCTTTGGGTTGCTTTTACAAAACCCACAAGGCCCTTTCGTGGGTTGGCCTTGTCCTCGGTTTCATAATCCTCTTTTTCGTTGGAGTGGCCGAGTATTTTAAGCCCATTGGGAACAGGAGACTGAAAACGGGCCAGCTGCCTCGACTACCTCCTGGACCCAACGGGTTGCCCATAATTGGCAACTTGCACATGCTGCGAGAAGCGCGACATGATCCATACCACAAGAGTGTATGTATCCTTAATCCATCAGGTTCCGCCTCGAATAGCATGTTCTGATGTGTTCTGATAAGATTTTATCATAGATTCGGGATCTCACCAAGTATGGTGAAATGACAACGCTCCACCTTGGTTCCAAGACCTGGATTTTCCTCAACAGCAAGCGCGTCGTTGCTGAAATCATCGCTAAACGCGGCAGTCTCACCAACACACGATCTCCCATGCCCGTATCCAGCGGTATAGTCAGCCACGACCGACGCTCGCTGATCATGCCACAAGAGAAATGGGCCGAGCCTCGACGGGTTATGCACAGTCTACTCAGTGGCACGGCTCTCCAGCAATATGGGGAGTGGCAGGAAATGGAAAGCGCACAGATGATGGCTGAATATGTCTTCAAGCCACATTCTTGGTACCGGCACCATTATCGCTACGCCAATTCGGTTATACACCGCATTGCTTTTGGGGAGCGTCTTATCAAGTCCACCAAGGAACTCCAGGACATGCAGAACTGTGTGACCTTCTTCGTTGGCAGCATTGGCACCAGCGTTGTTGACTGGTTTCCGGATCTTGCTAAGCTGCCCACATTCCTGCAAGTATGGAGGTCATATTGGAAACCTTTGGGAGATTGGAACTACGACGTGTATCGCTCATGGTGGGATCCCATCCGGCGTCAAGTGGAAGCGGGAACTGCCAAGCCGTCTTTCGTCAGGGATGTCCTATTGAATCCAGAGACAAAATACAGTGGAAATGATGAGGATGCCATGTATGTGGCTATGCAACTCATCGAGGCCGGAAGCGACACCACTAGAGAAGCCCTCAACATCATGGTCATGGCAGCTTTGGAGCACCCAGAGGCGTTCCGCAAGGCTAGAGCCGATATCGATCGCATCTGTGGCTCGGGACCCGACGCAAGATTTCCCCGGCTTTCCGACATGGACCAACTCGGGTATATCTGCGCGATGGCGAAGGAAGGTTTGCGCTGGCGCCCTATTTTTTTGTTGACCCCTGACCATACAGCCTCGAAAGACTTTGAGTTTGAAGGTTATGTCTTTCCGGAGGGCACAGGATTCGTCATCAACGAAGTGCCTGTGGGTGCGGAATGCGAAAGACCTGACGACTTCTACCCAGATAGATGGATGGACGGCCATGAGATGGATATCTCGCATGGGCTATGGCAGTTTGGTGGTGGCCGGCGAATATGTGTAGGGTATCGTCTTGCACAAAGAAGTCTATTCATCAACATCGCACGGCTGGTGCAGTGCGTGGATTTCAAACCGGTAAGTGAATGCGATACTATATCCCTTCATTCTACGGACCTCACGATGCTGATCTAGTGGAGGCCGGCTTTTATAACCCCAAGGTTCTCAATCTTGAGGCAACGAGCGAGCCATTCCCGGTCCAGGTAACAATTCGGAGCAAGGACTACGAGAATCTCATTTTTCGGGAAGCCACTGCTGCTGGAGTGTTGGAGGATGCGAAGTTGGTTCGAGATAATATGCAGCTTTAGACCAATGGAATGTTTGAGGCCTGTCGGCGTTTTGTGTGTAACTACGTCCATAGATACAGAATGGAAGACGGAGAGTTCATTAGCATACTCTCGCCACTTCGTCGCGTATTTTTGATCAAATTAGCCATTGAATCTCCAACACTAAGACTACAGTGGCAGATGAAGGGGGCTCCCAAAGCAGCTCTTCTCGTATGAGGATCCTTCGCAGCGCTCTCCACCCTATAGCTCAAATATACATATACATATAAATATAAATAAGGAGAGAGAGTGGTGTCAAAACAACGAACAGGCGTATCTACTAGACACTAGTACTGGGAAGAAGGCTGCCATCGCTCAATTCGTCCTTACCCTATTGCCTGCCACGGACCCTGAATCAAGTCCAATGCCCAGGCTTTCATTCTTTCCATTGCCGCCCCACTTCGCTGCTCTTGGCCCTCCAGTAATATGAAATCATGGGCTTCCTCTTTCGCAATTTCGAGTCGTATCTTCAAGGTGGTGTTACGGCGCCGCAGTTTGTCGACGAACACCACAGCTTGATCTCTCAGAACCTCGTGCTGCCCTACGGTAACGTAGACATCCCTTACTACGGATGCCATGTCATCAAAAGCAGATTTCTCCCCATTTAGAAGGTCATTCTTGTTGCACTGGTCACCGCTCTTCTGTCCTGTCTTGCAAGTCCTCACTCCGTAAAAGTTCCGGGATGAATCGTTGATATGGTGCGCCGAGAGCATGTCTATGCCGCTGTTCTCTACCATGGATCTCTGTGATGTGTCCTGGCTAAGCCATGGCGAGACTAAGAATGCACCTAGCAATGGCTGAGAAATCCTTAGCGGAGACGCATGGGAATCGGGATGCGCAATATGACTGAGCAGATGCGCCGTCAAATTGCCGCCTGCTGAATCGCCCCCGACGATGATTTGATCCGGTCGGATGCCAGACGAAAGAAGGCTATCCAGCGCTGCGATGGCTTGGCAGAGTTGTACAGGAAACCGCGCCGCGGGACACAATGTGTAGTCCAGTACCGCGACAGCTACCTCGTTTCGAGTATGGATATGCGGTAAAACGAACACACGCCAGCACCACTCCAGATGGCCCGGCAAGAGCGGTGCAATGTACCCACCACCATGGAAGAACAAAACGTATTTGCTCGCGGCTTTTCGATTTCCTAACCACAAAAGTGAAGCCTGCCCATCTGGCAGGGGCTGTATTTCAGTCGGTAAACTGAGGAGATGGCGCATTTCGCCGCGAGCTCTGGCTTTGGAGCCAATCTCTTTCATCCACGACTTGTAGGCGTGTCTAGAAGTGTTGGAAATATATTGGATCTGGAGGGGCGTGAGATTGATCAACGCTGCGCCAATGACAGCACTTGTGATGTACATCCGCAGAGGCAAGCCACGACGGAGTGCAATAATTGATGCCCTCGTCGCATTGATCATGGCTCTCGGAATAACTGGATTTCGAAAATCAGCCTGGTATCTAATTCCGAAGCAGGTCTTAGGGAAAAGGAGGACATGGTGGCTGAGCATAGAAGGGAGTGAGGATTTGCCATCGGGTGCACAAGGTACACAAGAAAGAAACTCACCTAGACAAGTAAGGTAAATCACCAGGCTCAGCTTTTCTGGCCAAGACAGTTCAACTGCTGGATCATGGCATGCACATGCGGCCATTGAATTATGGCATGTATATGCAGCCATTGCATTTGCGTCCATCTATATGTTTCGAAAAAAGACTGTGTATAGGGAATAGGTGAAATATAACGGTCTATTGATCTTTAATCGTACTAGAGAGTAGAGGGATATATAAAATATATACATTCGTAATGCGAAAAATAATGGTCACATGTCGACGCAAGCGTCAACCCATCCTGTGGTTCTAGGTGTCGGAATTCTTCCGACTTGGTGAGGGGGGCTTATTGGGTAGTCGTTTCCTTCATTCCAGAGAGTGGATGATCTGACGGGTTCATTCCGATGTTTAAAGCGCCCTGTGCTCTGTATATTATGCACATTTGCCTTCTGCCGGAAAGATCAAAAATTGTCTCTCTGATGCGGTCTGCTGGTTTGTTGTGACATTCACTTTTTATTTTGATACAACGGAAATTTATTGCTAGAAATTTCGACGCGGTCTTTGATTTCCACAATGGCTCTCCCTCGCGAAGGTCTCACAGTGGACTACATCGCCAAATTGCTTCGATACTCGTTTTTGAACCCGGTATTTACACTTCCAGTTGTTTTCGCATTGTACCTGGACCAAATTTCTTCGTCCGTGATGACCGAAGTACCCGAGATGGCGATCTGGGTCCGAACGCCAGCAGTAGCTTTGGCATGCTTATCTATCATCATTTTTTTGACCGAATTTCTCAATCGGGGCTTCAATAACAACTGGACTGGAAAGTCCAACTGGCAGTGGTCTTCCGAGATTGTTGTCATTACAGGCGGGTCAAGCGGTATTGGCGCCACACTTGCCCAGCAGCTGCTCGGCAGGAATAGCCAGACAACGATCGTCATCATGGATTATGTGCCTTTGACTTGGACGCCGCCTCCGGGGAGCCATATACGATTCTACAAATGCGATTTGAGCGACCCAGCCGCCATTCGTACGACTTGCAGCACAATCAAACAGGACGTGGGCAATCCATCCGTCCTCGTTAATAATGCTGGCCTATCCCGCGGTTTCACTATTATGGACGGATCATATGCCGATAATGAGATCACGATACGAACCAACCTTTTGGCGCCGTTTCTCCTGATCAAGGAGTTTCTCCCGGATATGGTGCGCCTTAATCACGGACACATTGTCAACGTTACTTCTATGAGTGCCCTTCTTCCGCCAGGAAAACTCGCAGACTATGCTGCCACAAAAGCCGGCTTGATAGCTATGCATGAAGTGAGTCTCCCAAATCTTTGCTATCTTACTAGGCTCTAACTGATTCCCAAGGCCCTGCAGCTCGAACTGGCAAACAATCACCGGGCACGCAAGGTTCGTCAGACTCTCGCTATACTCAGCTTCACCCTCACACCTCTGTTCAAGGGAGAAACAAGGCAGTCAAATTTCTTGTTCCCCCTTCTTCACGTGGAGACTGTAAGCGAGGCAATCGCAGAGGCCCTGTATAGTGGTTACGGCAAGACCATATATATGCCCGGCATCATGAGATATGTTTCTAGTCTGGTAAGTGAGAAATCAAGAAATCTCACTCGAGAGACCTCTCAGAATTTGCAGCTAACCATTCTTCTCTTTCTGTAGCGGAGCGGCCCTGAATGGCTGCAAAGGATCGTTCGGCAGAGCACGGAAAACCTTGGGGTAGACTTCCGTGGCAGGCAGAAAATCGACGCCAAATCAGGCAAGTTGTGCCAGTAATGGAGTATATGTGAAAAGCATCGCAGGTCATGAGTGTCTCCGAGCTGGTAACTGGAGAGTACTATAGTCAGAAGTGCAAAAAACGTCAAGGATATCTTGCAGACTAGACCTCATGAGTCCGGCTTCATAGCACCCAGAAACTTCCCCCCCTCGTAAATGGAAGCAATCCAATCTAGTTACTTGGAGTTGATAACGAATTGCCTCGAGCCTGTCAGGCAGAGATGTGTCATGATACCACGTTCAGCTCACGAGATTTACATCGATCGAGACCTTGTCGGGACCATTCTGAAACCCTACTTATGACGCCTTTGCCCGAGGTCTCTGGTTAGGAAACGCCGCCGCGGAGACGACCCGACTCTTTTGTCTTATACTGAAACTCATAACATTTCTCTTAAAAAATACGTAATATATATTGCCGACCGCACTTTACAGTATTGCTCTTTCCCGGGCGTATAACTTGTACATATAGTAGACGTTAGAGTAGTCAAAAGTGATGGCATTAAATAGCTAGAGTTGGTCAAGTCCGGAATGTAATGAACAGTCTGCCAGATTTGTGTTGGCAGATGAGAGAAATTGCAGCCACCTAGGATGAAAGGGAGCCTCGAAACGCGACAGTATCAGAGCAACGTGGCGACTGGAAAGCGGAGCAGAGACTGATTGGTGGAAGCTTTCGAAGGATACTGGATCTTTAATTAGCTAGAAGTTGTTACTAATTGGGGGAGCCCGATGACCTACGCTTAAGAAGCCTTGGTACGGTCCAAATGTTTCCAAAATGCTGGAGTTGAAGATGTAGGATGGTGGTATGGTGATCAAGGTCGGAGCTAAGACTGGGCTCCATAATGGCCATCTTTCTGTGAAGATCCAAGAAAACAAGCGCCGTGAAGATAATGAAGGAAATTGCTGGGTCGACGGTGAGGCAAAAGGAGCTATCCCATTGATCTGCCACAGAAGCGATATCCTGACATGCCTCCAGAACTCGCTGCCAGCTTCCTATCCAGTGGTCGACTTGTCGCAGAAGGGGGTCTGCAATCGAGAGGAGTAATTGTGCCATTCGTAGATGGAGGACGGTAATCGTCCGCGCGTGGTGATCCATGCAGGACTCGTTGGACAATGCGTTACGTCTTGGATTGAGCCAGCCAGTTGGGAGGGCTAGACGAATCGTAGCCAACTGCCGCTCAACTTTGGCGATTTGCGCAACCAGTTCTTCCTGGGACCGTTGAAAACGTAAGCGGAGAACCAGCCCGGCCTGGCGCAGAGTGGCAATCGTAATGTTGTGAACATTCGTTAATAAAATCTCCGGAGCCAAGGGGGCGGCGAGAAGGGCTTTCGATAAGTCTTCCAGGCTAGACGGTAAGTATAACTCCGGCAAAGCGTCGGCGCTGTCTGATGGCTGGGTCACATGGCTTTGAATAAACGATGTGAGGATGACGGTGTCATCAATCAGATACGGCGTGCCACATGAGAGATTCGAGTAGGAATCCAGGCGATAGATACACCACCAGAGCGACCGCCATTCTTGGATATCTTGGTCACTAACAGTGCTCCAGTCAGGATACAGCGTGCGGATATGGTCTAAGCGGTCCAGCCCGATCCGGTAGGCCATGCGCGTCACCCTCCCCACGCGCAGCCAAGACTGATGTCCAGGGAATTGATGGAATTCGTAGAATGCGAGAAGATAGGCCTTGCGAAAATGATCCAGTGATACGGAATCACCCATTAGATCATCCTGCAGTATGCTTGAACTGAGCAATATATCCAGACAGGCATCCCAACTAGGTCGGTCATCCGCGTCTTCGGCGGTAAACCCCGTAAGCTTTGCGGCAATGACGACTATAGTTGAAATTAGACTATCACTGCACTGGGAGCTGTGATGGCGATGGAAAAATAGTTCTTTGGAGAAGATCGGGTTCGCGTCTTGAACAATGTCGAAGAATCTCCGAAGACTAACCAGAAACATTTATTAGCTCCAACCTGTGACGCCCGTCAATGATCAGGAGATTGAGCATACAGGCACTCCACCTGCTGAGGGGGAAAACACAAGTGGCTGGCACGTTGAGGGACGTTGCCTGGTGCTTGCTGGCTAAATGGAGAGGGTGAAAAGACCAAACCTCCCAAGGCGGGGACGGATCCTTTGCCGGAAAGGTCTTCCTCCTCCTCCCCTGGAGAGGCGCTCTGACGCATGGGGTTCGCTGGATCAACAATCAGCACATTTGTTACCCCGGGAAGCATGAGTGGAAAATTAGTTTACCTGGTGGCCGGCGTGACTTCCTCGACGGACTGACGGCGTAGTGGGAGCCTAGTGGGGGGCCTGGTTTGCGCTTTACTGACGTGTAACTGCACGTCTCTCCGAGTTCAGAGCAGCGAGAGCATGCTGGCCGTTCTCGGTTACCTGTTCCGTTTCAGCCGGGCGGGAGCGGGAGAGCACGGGGATGAGAGCCCGGGGATGGCGACGCCAGAAACATACACTTTACCTTCTTGCTGTAGGAGTTCGATCTTAGTCAGAGCCTTCAGCACAGGAGAGACATCCTACAACTTACCGAATGCACCTATCGCACACCCTTAACGGCAACGGCATCGGGCTGGAGTCGGGACTGCTAAAGTCGGGTGTGGGATGTTGCATCAGTGGTTGCTGGTGGGCCTATATCTTGGCCCGGGGGGACTTTGTCTTATACCGTTAAAGGATCAGAAAGGGACAAAAAACGGGTTCAAGTGCATCGCACACGAGAGGCACTTGACTTCGGAAGAACTGCACTCGGGGGAATCTCTGTCATGATATATTGTTGGTTAGATATCATGCCGAGGTCCCCCCAGGTTTAAGATTCCTCCGCAGAGTAGCTTTTGGGGTCACCACCCCGCTCACTCGGCTCGCCATGGGTCTAGATTAGGTGTAGCGTATTTTAGTTTCTCCTCAGACGCTCCGAATGCATCCCGACTACAGCGGAACTTCAAGTCGGGTACATTCCGGCTTCTTTAATATAAGCACAAAGCCGCGTCTGCGTCGTCTTGGTCGTTTTGGTCGTCTTGGAAGTCTTGTCTAATGTCGCGTGAGGCACTGTTATTCGACGTATGACCCACGGGATCTCCAATGATTGTTTCTATCTTTCTTACGATCATCAATTGGCTCAGTCTGAAGATGAGTAACGCATCCGACCATGGGCACGACTGGCTGCTGGGCAAGGTCCTCAACTGGTCCCACACGCCACCAATCAATAAGGTCGACACGCACCATCACTTTGTGCCACCATTCTACCGGAAAGGTGTGTCTTGTTGATAATCCGACCGGAGTGGAAATATTGTATTGTCGGTTGCTAACCTGTGCTTCTTATTCCAGCGGTTGAGGATGCTGGAGGTACGTCCGATGTCCGAAATATCAAAAGAAAACAAACCATCTATTGAATTTACCAAACTAAGATTTGATCACAACGCTCGTTGAATAGGCGATCCCAGTGGCTGGCCTACTCCGCATTGGAGTCCGCTCGCAACAGAACTTCTCATGAAACGACTCGGCATTCGAACTGCCGTTCTCTCTGCAACTGCTCCTGGTGCTTGCATTCTCAAAGGCGAAGCATCTTACAACCTGGCTCGCCAACTCAACGAATATGCGGCTGATATGCGAAACAAAAACCCGGACAAGTTTGGCTTTTTCGCGGCGCTGCCGAATATTCTCGATACTGAAGCCGCGCTCGCAGAAATTCGCTACGCTCTGGATACTCTCCATGCGGATGGCGTCACGCTTTTCACGCGCTATGGAGAAGGGAATACGTACCTCGGCCACCAGGATATCCAGCCAATTTGGGCAGAGCTCAATCGCCGGAAGTGTGTGGTGTTCGTACACCCCACGCATCCTGTAGATACGAACAAGGTCAATGCCAAAATGCCCCAACCGATGATCGATTACCCGCATGAGACGAGCCGTGCAGCTATGGATATGATTTTGATGGGCACTCGCTCAAAGTATCCGGATTGCAAAGTCATCCTCTCACATGCGGGCGGGACGCTTCCTTATCTCATCAGTCGCCTAGCAACTCCGCTGAGCAAAGCGCCGGATTTTGCTACCTCGTATGCAATGGGGGTTACCCATGACAGTGTCATGAACGATTTCAGGAGCTTCTACTATGATCTAGCCTTGTCTGCATCCCCGCAAGTCCTTGATATGGCGCTGAAGATCATTCCTCATGACCATATCCTTTATGGTGTATGTCACCCAAGGCCCTAACGCAACCTTCCTTCATTGAAAATATCGTTGATGCTAATTTGCATATTCACTAAACAGAGCGACTTTCCTTATGCCCCTGCACCAGCCTATCCTGCATTCTTGCAGGATCTCGAGGAATACGACATGACAACAGAGCTGCGGAACATGATCAACTTTGGAAATGCGTATAAACTTATTCCAAGGCTTGCCAAGAACAGCGGTCAGCTTTGAATAAAGAGGGGCCTTGTTCGATAAGAGCAATGATAAGGTGTAACGTCAAGATAATTATCTCAACACATGAGGGTAGGTGGTAGTTGTATGCGTGCACAGGAATACTGGTTTATGTAGGTTTGTATGTCAGATAATCGGTAGCGACTGAGTCTTCCATCTAGGTTACTGGGAGGAAGCCTTAATCTTATATATCTAGCTGTGATCCTTCGTGATCATTCCTTCTGGATTAGTTCTGATCATTCTGATTGGTCCTGATCATTCCTGAGATTATTCGAGATCATTCGTATATCTGTAGTGTTCATGGATTGTTTTTATAAAGACGGAGGAAGAATATCGTAAAAATCGATAAACCCTAACGTAGGAATATTTATATAATGATCGTATTGATTTTTCTATTAAGGATTAACGATAATTTATAAGAATTTAATTCTATTTAGTTTCTCGTAGAAGGGAAGGCTTATTAATATAAATAAATTTATACCTCGTTATATGATATATATTACAAAGGCACTTCCCAGGGGATAGAGTCTCTACTAGGTGATCAGGCTAGGGAGGGGTCTTGTTCGGATAAGAACAATGAGAAGGTTAACGGGTGAACAATAGCCAACACGTGTAAGAAGGGTGATGGGTGTGGTGATTGTATGCAAACAAAAGTTATTAGGCAAATAGACAACGATGCTAGCCTCACGACCCGCGCAGCGACGCCAGCACGGCGTCCGGCGTCCAGCTCTCGTCCCATAGGTGCGCGTTTGGGATGGCCAGCGCCTCGCACAGAATCCGGAGTAGGCACTTTTGCACACCGCGGCGCGCGTCGCTGCTAAACGACAGCAGAACCACGGTCATGTTCTCGGCGTAGCGCGTGCGCCGGTCGCCGCCCGGCGGCGCCGCCGCGCGGTCAAACAGAATACCGTGAAGGCCGGTGACAAACGGCCAGAGCGGGCGGGTGTCCTGGAGGTGGACGTCGACGAGAAGGAGGTCCGTCGGGTCGGCGCCGCCCACGCCGTCGGCCTCCACCGACTCCCGCATCAGCATGCACAGCAGCACAATAGTAGCAAGGCGGACGCGCTCGCGCGCGGTGGGCATCGCGGGGTCGGCGAGCGCCTCGCCGCCGGGGCGCGCCGCGA
>WNYF01000088.1:60761-169567 GCA_021396225.1 Sporothrix inflata | reverse complement strand
GACGCACAACACGATGCTGCCGGCCAGTTAGTCTTCTGTCATTGCGAATCTAGTCTCTCCGTGTCCCTTTTACGACATTGAGTATTTTGGGAAGGTTGACTTCCGTAGGCGGACGCCGCCGCACCCGCCGCGCCGTGGCCGCCCGCCGCCGGCTTGTCCAACACGCGCTGCGACAGCGCGTGCCGTGACCGCAGCTGCGCGACCAGCTCGGATGCGTCCTTGGCCGCGTTGACGGCCAGCGTCTTGGGGATCACCAGCAGCGACTGCGCAAACTCGCCAATGGCGAGCTGCTCGCGCGAGCCCACGGTGCCCGCGTACTCCTCGAGATAAATGTGCAGGGCCGTCTCGACGGCGCCGCCGCCCGGCACAATGCTGCCGCTCTCGAGCGTGCGCTTGACGGCCGACAGCGAGTCGTGCACGGAGCGCTCCATCTCGTCGAGCGAGAAGTCGTTGGGCCCGCGCAGGATGATGGACGCCGAGGAGTGCACCTTGGTGCCCTTGACCAGAATGCACTCGTCGTCCGAGATGCGCACCTGCGACACCTCCTCGGCGTGGCCCAGGTACGACGCCTCGAAGCGCTCGTCGCCGTTGAGGTCCGACAGCGTGCTGAGCAGCGTGGCGCCCGTGGCGCGGGCGATGCGGCGCAGGTCCTCCTTCTTGCACCGGCGCACGGCCATGGCGCCGCGCTCGATGAACAGCTTGAGCACGAGGTCGTCGATGCCCTTGGTGGTCAGGACGACGTTGGCACCCGCCTTCAAAATCATCTCGACGCGCTCAATGACCATGCCGGCCTCGCGCGCGCGGATCTGCTCGAGCTGCTGCGGGTCGTCGACGGTGATCTGCACGCCCAGCTTCATGCGCTCCTTTTGCAGGTTCATGTCGAGCACGGCGATCTTGGCGTCGGGTATCCGCGTCTTCATGGCCTGCGACGCCACCGTGCAGTTGAGCGCGTAGCCCTTGACCAGCTGCGACTCGAGCGAGCTCTTGCCGTGCGCCTTGAGAATGTTGACGGCCTTGACCGGGTACTTGGTCTCGCCGTTACGGCTGTTGGTCGACTTGACCGCCTGCAGCGCGTCGACCACCATGTTGGCGAAAAAGTCCGAGTCCGAGCCGATGATCTTGCTGGACATGGACGTCTTGGCAATGCTGATGAGCGACTCGCGGCCCAGGTGCTCGACCTTGATGCTAATGTGATCGTTCATGTACTTGATGGCCTCGCGCAGGGCCAGGCGGTAGCCGGTGATGATCGTCGTCGGGTGTATGCGGTTCTTCATCAGCTCGTTGGCGCGCCGTAACAGCTCGGCCGCAATCAGCACCACGGACGTTGTGCCGTCGCCCACCTCCTTGTCCTGCTGCTGTGCCAGGTCGACCAGGATCTTGCCGGCCGGGTGCTCGACGTCGAGCAGCGTAAGGATCGTCGCGCCGTCGTTGGTCACCGTGACGTCGCCAATGTCGTCCACCATCATCTTGTCCAGACCGCTGGGGCCGAAGGAGCTCTTGACCACGTTGGCAATCGCCTGTGTTGCCATCACTAGAGAAGAAGGTGTTAGCAGGATGTCAAACGGCAAGACGACACAATCGACACAATTGACACCCTCCCCAGTCTGCCCGCCGTTACCTACCGTTCTGATCACGGATGTCCGTGCCGGAGATCTTCTGGCCACCCAAAAAGAGCGTCCCCTGCCGGGACTGCTCGAACATGGACGTCATGGCGATGGCGGTGTGGAAGGAGACGAATGCGAATTAAGAATCGGCGAACAATCACGAAATGACAAACGTAAAGAAAGACGCTTTACGTATGTCGAAAGGAAGCGTCGTCGGGGAAATGCTGGCGCCTGGTCGTGGGATGTTGTGTTGTGCTTTCGACCGCCTTGTGGAAGCTCCTTTTTCCAAGGCAGAAATATTTCGTACTGTTTGAGTGGCTCTGAAAAATAGGAGAGCTTCGCCAGCAGTAGCTTCTGAATTCCCGTTTCTGTCCCGCGCTTGCTGGTTGGGGGCCTGCAAGTTTGCTTACAATAGGGGCGAAAAAGAGGGGAGCCGTGGAGGGGGATAGAAGAAAGGGGAAGCAGGCGGTTGTTCTGCGGTTCTCCATAGGCACTTTCCCAAATTTCAGACGGAAAATCAGTTGATCCATGCCCTTGTAAAAACGGCAGGCACAGGGGAAGGAAGGAGCGAAGGAGGGACCTGGCAGAAAGCGGCGGCAGGCCCACTACGACAATACACCGCCTTCCCCTCTCTGTGACAGGCGAGAGATAAGGGGACGTTCCACAGGCTCTAGCCCCTCTATCAGTGCCTGAAGCGACCAGGGCCCGCGCCCAGCGAGCGCACTTGCGCTGTTGGGAGTGCGGGGCAACAAGAAAGATTTTGGCACACAGCCGCCCAGAGTCAGGCGGCGGCATAGCGACGGGAAAAGGAAATAAAGAGCACTCAATAATATACCTGAGAATCTTTCGAAAAAAATAGCACATAAAAGACACGCTGCAGAAAGACCACACAAGGCTGCCCGGGTGACTCACGGAAGACGAGCATTGCGCATTTCGAACGACTCGAGCTTGTTTACTTTTGTCCTGAAAAGTGTCGCCAGATCGCCTGCATCGCCAATCCCACATCATCACCAAAAATCACCAAAATTTGACACCCCTGTCACAACCACCACCACCACCAACAATACCGAACATGGCCGACGCAGCAGCCCCCGCGGCCACGGAGCCCTCCAAGAGCGCGCTCAAGAAGGCCGAGAAGGCGGCCAAGATGGCCCAGGCCAAGGCGGAGAAGGCGGCCAAGGCGGCGACGCAGACGGTCGCCGTCGTGGGCGGCAAGAAGGCCGACGACATCATTGGCATCACCGTCAGCAAGGCCGACCACTTTGCGCAGTGGTACCAGGAGGTCGTGCTCAAGGCCGAGATGATCGAGTACTACAACGAGATTGCCGGCTTCTACATCCTGCGCCCGCCCGCCATGTACGTCTGGAACGTCATCCGCAAGTGGTTCCAGGAGCGCATCGAGCACATGGGCGTCGAGGAGACCAGCTTCCCCATGTTCCTGTCGTCCAAGTCGCTCGAGAAGGAGAAGGACCACGTCGAGGGCTTTGCCCCTGAGCTGGCCTGGGTGACGAAAGCGTGAGTCCCCCCGAGTGGTGACCCCAATATTTCTGTTGTGTATGTGCTTGTGTTTTGACTCCTTTGCAGCGGCGACAAGGACCTCGAGGTCCCCGTGGCCGTCCGTCCCACCTCCGAAGCCGTCATGTACCCCTACTACGCCAAGTGGATCCGCAGCCACCGCGACCTGCCCTTCCGTCTCAACCAGTGGAACTCCGTCGTCCGCTGGGAGGCCAAGCAGACGACCCCCTTCCTCCGCGCCCGCGAGTTCCTGTGGCAGGAGGGCCACACCGCCCACGTCTCCGAGAAGGTCGCCGGCGAGGAGGTCCTCGAGATTTTGGAGTTGTACGCCGGCGTCTACGAGCAGCTGCTGGCCGTCCCCGTCGTGCGCGGCCGCAAGACCGAGAACGAAAAGTTTGCCGGCGGCTACTACACCACCACCGTCGAGGGCTACATCCCCACCAATGGCCGCGGCATCCAGGGCGCCACCTCCCACTGCCTGGGCCAGAACTTTAGCAAGATGTTTGACATCACCGTCGAGGACCCCAACCAAAAGGGCCAGCACATGCACGTCTGGCAGAACTCGTGGGGCCTGTCCACGCGCGTCATCGGCGTCATGGTCATGATCCACGGCGACGACAAGGGCCTTGTGCTCCCGCCCCGCATCTCCAAGATCCAGGCGATCCTGATCCCCGTCGGCTTGACCGCCAAGATGACCGCCGACGAAAAGGCCGCCCACCTGGCCAAGTGCGACGACCTGCTCTCCCAAATCAAGAAGGCCGGCGTGCGCGCCGACATTGACGTGCGCGAGGGCTACACGCCCGCGTGGAAGTTTAACGACTGGGAGCTCAAGGGCGTGCCGCTGCGCCTCGAGTTTGGTCCCAAGGACGCCGCCAAGGACGTGGTCAGCTACGCGCGTCGCGACACGGGCGAGAAGGGTACGGTGCCGCTGGCGGAGCTGGCGACGGCCGTGCCGGCGCTGCTCGAGACGATCCAGAAGGCCATGTACGACAAGGCGGAGAAGGCCTTCCGGGAGCACCGCCTGGTGATTCAGGACTGGAGCAAGGTGGTGCCCGCGCTCGACGACAAGAACGTGGTGCTGATCCCGCACTGCCTGGACGGCAAGTGCGAGGACCGCATCAAGGACCTGACCAAGAGCGAGGAGGTGACGGAGGGCCCCGACGGCCAGAAGGCGCCCTCGATGGGCATGAAGAGTCTGTGCATTCCCTTTGAGCAGCCGACGGAGAAGATTGTCGAGGGCGAGACCAAGTGCCTGAACCCCGAGTGCGAGCGCAATGCCAGCACCTGGGTCATGTTCGGCCGCAGCTATTAGAGAGCGGGGCGAGAACGAATTATCAAAAAGTAAAATCATATACCAAAAAGCAGGACGCAACCAGCGAGCGTGAAAAGGCGGGGCAGGACTGGAGAGGATTTTCATTTGATTTAGCTTTCATGTCATGCGTTTCTATGATTTATCGCCATCATTGCGTCATACTCATATATCGCATTTTCATGTTTACTAGGAGGCATGTGGGAAAGGGTGTTTACGGGGCAACACGACGAGCTGTGATACGGCAAGCGAGTGAATTTCGATAGTTTGGGGCATGAGCCTCTGAAAAAAGTGAAATAAATTCTATATAAATCATAACATTGCGCTTTTAAATTCAAACATTATGACAAATAACATTATCCCCTGAGAGAAAGCAGACTTCTATCCCCGTCCCCGTACGACCATTTACTACGTGCGTGATAAGACAGCTCTTCCTAGAAACCGCCCTTGCCTTGCACGCGCTTGATGGCACCTACGAACCCCTTGGCCCAGCTGAAGCGGCCCGGGTCGATGCCCAAGGCGCCGTCAGCCTCCTTGCCCTCGTGGTCGCGCCACAGACCCTCTTCCTTGACGAGCCCGCCGTACAAGTGCGTGTTTTCGTTGCGGCGCAGGCCGTCGATCCAGGCATGGCACACCTCGGGGCTCTCCAGCATGACGTTGATCTCTTGGCTGTGGTACCAGCTCTGCGTGTCCTGGTTGCCGTTGCCCATGATGCCAATGGTCTCGTCGATAATCATGAGCTTGATGTGGCAGTCGCGCTTCTTCTTGCTCTGCGGGATGGGCCGCGTTTGGTCCTTGGCCACGTACCAAAAGTAGTGCAGGTGCTTGCGACCCTCCTCGGAAAGCGCCTTGTACAGCTGGTGGGCGATCATCTCGTTGGTGCCGCCCTGGCGCGGAAGCAGTTCGCCCATGTCGTTGTAGCCTAGACATACATAGAGAATCACGTCCAGACCCCTCTCGCAAGCTTCATAGATGGCGGGCACCAGGGGCTCGGCGTTGAGTGTTGGTGTCTGAATGAAGACGTTCTTGCGCGCATTCTTCAGGGCTGACAACCATGCCGCGTTCTGGGGCTGCACCACAGACGAGTGTGTTGGGGGACCGAATGGTGGCCGGTTGACCATGGCAATGGGGAATGGCTCATGGACGGCATGCGGGATGTACGGCGTCATCTCTTCGCCCTCGCCTAGCTCGGGTGCATCGGCCTTGAGGTCGCTCACAGTGTGGTTGAGCAGCCGGCTGATGGCCTCCATCTGGGTCTCGCCGGGCTTGGCCGAGACGGCCGTCTGCACGCGGGTGACCTCGCCTGCGATGTCACTGTCGTACTGTGGGTGCTCGTTTGTGCTTTGTGGCAGCAGCGTGTTGGAAGATGTCGGCTGGTGGATGGACGCGGCTGACAGAGGCTGCTTCCCGCTGCTCAAGAAGTCTAGGGTGGCAGGGTCAGGTCCGTTTGGCTTGTTAGGGCTGAATTTTACGACATTCTTGGTTTCTTCAGTGCTGCCCGTGTTGCCCTCTTTGATCTCGGCGGCAGTTGCCTTGTCTGCGTCCGCGTTGCCCAAGCTGCTGCCACCTCTAGCCTTGGAAGCATGAGGATGAAATGTGCTGGCCGTTGTCGTCGGGCCCGTAACAATATCCGAGCGGTGCATATTATCGCTCTGGATAGGGGCATTTGCTGCTACCGCGTCAAGAGCACCCGGCTCGCGCACACCGTTCCCGCCGACGATCGGGCCAGCCTGCGTAGTAGTTTGTGGTGGCTGCGGCTCATTGTTGGAGAGCCAGGTGCTGGTAGGCGGTGCGGCATTTCCTGATGCCGCACTGTCGCTACTGAGCCCACCGGCCGCTGCAGGCGAGTTGTAGCTCGGCAGGGGAGGCTCCATTTTCTTGTGCCAGGACATGAGGGCCATGTCGTAGAACGAGTCCACAATGGGACCCTCGTAGTGGACCATCATCTCGAGGTTGTCGTTGTCCTGGATGTTGTTGCTCTGCAGAATGGCAATCTTGCGGTCGACGACCATGTACTTGGAGTGGAACGTGCCGACCATGGCCTGATGGTAGTTCATGACCTGCATGTCGATGTTGGGCATCTCCTCGGGCGACGGAATCTTGACATTCTTGCCGGTGTACTCGTCGATGCCGACGAGGTAGTGCGGGTCGAGCAGCTGCTTGGCGCTACCGCGGTCGTAGATGACCTTGAAGACGATGCGCTCACCGCGCTCGCCGGCGCGGCGGTTGAGCTCGCGCATGGCGTTGGTCAGGTAGCGCGAGGCGACGCTGTCCTGCCAGTAGTTGGTCGCCAGAAACACCTCTTTCTCGGCACGAGCAATAACGTTGGCCATGTGCCGGGCAATGTCGGGGATGGTTGAGATCACGGTCAGCGGCGCCACGCCGCAGCTGCCCAGCAGTGACGGGCTGACCATGGCCCGGTCGGGGCTCTCCTCGACAACCGCCAGGACATCACGGTAGATCTGCAAGGGTAGTTAGCAAATAAAGCTCTCAAAATTTCCATAATAAATACAGTTTGGCGTTGCTCAGGATAACTCACCTTCAAGAACAGGTCGCTGGGCTTTGTGGGACCCCATTTGCCGCATTGCGCGGCACGCGCGATATCGTCGACCTGTGTGGTGGCCGCCGTGTCGTGGTCGTCCTTGGTATGACGGTACTTGCCGTACAGCGTCTGCCAAGCATCGCCGCCCGCCAATGTGGGATCAGCAGCTACCAGCGAGGACACGCTGTCTTGGGAGGTACACAGCTTGAGGATGTCGTTGCCGAGCGTCCCCTCTTTGAGGATTCCGCTGTCTTTGGACTCCATGTTTGTGTGTGTGTGGGAGGCCTGCGATCGTCGTGAGAATAGGGCTGAACGGGAAACCAGGGCAATCGATGTATTAGTGTATTCTGTATGATGTATGGGGCTTGTGGTGTTGGGTTCTGTGGAACGGTGGGCGTTTCGCAGGGTGAAGGTTTTGGGAATGCCAAGAGTAAGACAAATAGAAGAAAGTTGATGCCAAGAACGGGAAAGCTACTCCTTTTAAGGAACCCGGGGAGGAAAGAGCGACTGAGTCAACGGGTGGGCATCGAGCAGTCGAGCAATTGGCTCGTTGGTTCTGTTTGGGAAGGAGGGAGGGACAAAAGCAGGCTAGGGATGAAGGTTCGTCCTCGAAAAAGACCAGTTGATCATCGGAGTACGTCACTGCTGCGGGAAACAGGCTGCCTCGAACATGGAGCGCGAATACGTGAGGAGACATACAAAGTAGAGAAAGAGCGACGCACACTGGCACACTGGCTGACTGGGCTGAGCTCAATGAGGAGGGAGCAAACCAAGCTTTTCGCTAGCCGTCCTCGACTTAGTCGGACGCTCCTTCTAGCCCTGGAAGGTTGGGCGGGGGAAGGCACGACGAGAGCGTGGCGAGCGTGGTCTTGCCGGTCCTGGCTACAGGTGTCGGAGGCTAGCCGGAGGGCAGTCATAAATGTCATGAATGTGGCAGGCTGTGGGCATGACGTCAGTAGCGTGTATTGTCGACACACTGGCGCGGCCTAGAGAGCCTGTAAAAGTGCCCCATAAGGCGCTGTAAATGCGGTTAATACAGTGGCTGATACAGTGGACCTGCCTCTATTTTTGGACGCGAGACGTCGCAGTGGCGCTGCCTCTTTTTGGCAGTCTTTATTGAGTGCACTGATCAGAGTAAAATTGACTTGCGAATGTGCCTTTTTTATTTTCAATTCCGCACTCAAGAACAGTTTTCTCTTGCGTTCGGACCGCGAGGTTGAAGATGGGATGAAATAGGTCTTGGCAGCCCCATCTACAGGCGGCGGCCTGCCATAAATAGCTACCAATACGAAGTACGCTAACGAGAAAAGGCGGCTCTCGGCGCCCTGACCACCACGGCGCCTTCCTAGACCGCTCTTATCGATAAGACGATTCTGCCAGCCCAAAGAAAAAAAAAGTTTTGGTGAAAAAAGGCGACTTCATTGGGAGCAGTAGCAAGAGCAGCGCACAGCGAAACGTCACCTTTCTCAACGACCACTTCTCGACTGCCAATTCCCCCCTCTCGGCGAAAGTCTACAAACGTCACACATCGCTGCTATGGCCCCCAAGAAAAAGGAGCGCAACGGCTCGCCCAGCCGGATCAACGACGCGCGGTTCGCCAAGTTCGAGAGCGACCCGCGGTACCGGCTGCCGTCGCGGCGCGACACCAAGACGAAGCTGGACAAGCGGTTCGGCCATGTGCTGAAGGACAAGGACTTTACGGCGACGACGCAGATTGACCGGTACGGCCGCAAGCTCAAGTCGGACACGAAGAAGAAGGCGCTGGAACGTCTGTACGAGATGGACGACGAGGAGGACGATGAGGAGGAGGACAGCGAAGACGGCGAGGACGACCAGCCCAAAGCCAAGCCGGCAAAACGCGAAACCAACTATGACGCGGCACGAGGCGGCGGCTTCTCGGCATCCGAGTCGGACGACGACGACAACGAAGACGACGAGTCGGACGGCGAGGCTTTTGACGACGAGGACAACAGCGACGAGGCTGCCGCCGTCGACACGCAGCAGTTCCGCGAGGAGGAGGCCGAGGTGCCGACGGGCGAGGTCACACACCGGCTGGCAATTGTCAACCTGGACTGGGACCACGTTAAGTCGCGGGACCTGATGGCGATGTTTGCGAGCTTTGTGCCCAAGGACGGCCGCGGGCGCATCGAGCGGATCTCGGTGTACCCGTCGCAGTTTGGCAAGGAGCGGATGCAGCGGGAGGAGCTGGAGGGTCCGCCGCGGGAAATCTTTAAGGACGCCAAGGAGGGGGACGAGGACAGTGAGGACGAGCGAAGCGAGGACGACAGCGACGACAGCGAAAGCGAGCACAGCGAGGAGGACGACGAAAAGGTCAAACAGGACCTCCTCCGCGAAGAGGATGACCAGGACTTTGACAGCAACGCGCTGCGGTCGTACCAGCTGGACCGGCTGCGGTACTACTACGCGGTGATGGTCTGCTCGGACGCGGCGACGGCCGAGGCGATCTACCGGGCGACGGACGGCAGCGAGTACCAGTCGTCGTCCAACTTTATTGATCTGCGCTTCGTACCGGACGACACGACCTTTGACGACGACGAGCCGCGCGACGAGTGCACCGAGGTGCCGTCCAACTACAAGCCGGTGGAGTTTGTCACACAAGCGCTGCAGCACAGCAAAGTCAAGCTGACGTGGGACATGCACCCCGAAGACACGTCGCGCAAGGACATGATGAAGAAGGCGTTTTCCGGTACGCCGGCGGAGCTGATTGAGAACGATCTGCGAGCTTACCTGGCGAGCGACAGCGACGGTGAGGACGGCTTCGAGGACGACGGCGAGGAGTTTGGCGGTGTGGAGGAGGGGGAGGAGGAGGGCGATGAGGAGGAGAACGACGACGAGGGAGACGAGGAGGAAGACACCAAATCGAAGAATCCCGCCAAGCTGAGCAAGAAGGAGCAGGCGCGGCAAAAGATGCGCGCGGCATTGGGCCTGGCCGAAGAGCCGGCCAAGAAGAGCAGCAGCAGCAGCAAAAAGAACGGCCCCGTGGGCGGCATGCAGATCACGTTCACGCCCGCCCTATCGGACGGCGCGGCCGCCAAAAAGAAGGCCAGCGCCGACGGCGTCGAGGAGACGACACTCGAAAAGTACAAGCGCAAGGAGAAGGAGCGCAAGGAGAAGCGCAAGCAAAAGGCAGTCGCGAAGCGCGAGGGCCGCGACCCGGATGCCGAGGAGGAGGACGAGGGTGATGATGCTGATGTGGTGGAGGGTACGTTTGGCGGCAACGATGAGGAGGACCTCGGCTTCAACGATCCGTTCTTCATGGAGGACGCGTCGGCGGCCACTGGTGCGGGTGCCGCATCCTCCAAATCGTCGGTCCGCAAGGAGGAGCGCCTCAAGAAGCGCGCCGCCCGCGAGGCCGAGGCCAAAGAGAAGGAGGAGTCGCGCGCGCAGCTCCAGGCGCTCATGGGCGGTGCTGGCGGCGACAACAATGGCGAGGGCCACTTTGACCTGCGCGAGGTAGTGAAGGCGGAGAAGCTGCGCCAAAGGGAGGAGCGCAAGAAGAACCGGCGCAACCACAACCGGCGACACGATGGCGATGACGGCGATGATGTTGGTGACAACACGCCGGCGGCAGTCCACCACGGTGTGGACGTGGCCGACCCGCGTCTGCAGGCCGTGTTTGGCGGCGCCGAGTTTGCCATTGACCCGTCGAACCCGCAGTACAAGGACACGTTGGGCCTGCAGCAGATACAGAACGAGGAGCGGCGGAAGCGCAAGGGCGGTGATGATGGTGCCGATGGTGGTAACGCCAACACAACCAAGACGGCCAAGAAGGCCAAGACGAGCGCATCGAGCCGCCACGACGAGCTGGCCAACCTGGTCAAGTCGGTCAAGAGCAAGGCGAAGAAGAGTGCATTCTGAGCGAGGGAACGCGCGAGTTGATTTTTGGCATCAAAATGGGATAGATAAAATAGGCATGCCTACATGGCTTTTCATTTTCATCATGTTTTTGTTTGTAACATAGTTGCGTATTTATAAGTATTTGGCATCGTCATCTAAAACTATGATTATTACTTCCCCTGCCTTTTACATGCATAGATTCTCTGCACCACCAAGACCATCGTTGCTGGCACCGGTCCCCATCAGGCCGGGCAACAACCACAGGTGCTGCTGCCACAGGGTCTGCGAGAACACGCGCAGGTTCTTGCGCTTGACCTCGGGCGCGTGCAGCGGGTGCACCAGGATGCTGCGCACCTTGTCGTGCAGGCTCTGGCCGACGGCGGTCGGGTCCGGTAGCACGTCACCATACGACAGGCCGGGGTGGTCACGGCAGGCGCTGCTTTCGCCGTCCTTCCAGTTGCTGGTGCCACCGCCACCTCCTTCGACAGTATTACTCCCTGCCGCCGCTGAAGGCGTCCCGTCGGTGCCCTCCGTCTCCCACGAGACAAACTCGGGCACGGGCTCGGTCCCGTACGAGTACTCGTAGAGCTTGTACAACAGGCCCAGCGTCTCGCCCCAGGCGGCGGCCACGGGCCAGCGCGGCTCCCACGACTGGATGATGCGTAGTAGGAGCAAAAACTTGGCGCGCGCGACGGGCTTGGGGCACCTGTCGCACGTCTGCGTGTAGACGACCCAGAGGTGCACAGCGGCGGCGGTGACGAGCGCGTTGGCGGCGACGGTCGACTGGAGGATGGCGCGGCCGCGGGCTCGTTCGCTGTCTCGGTCGTTGCCGTCGCTGCTGTCGGAACCACTATCGCCATCGGCGCCTCCATGATACAACTCCGTGGCCATGTCGGAAATGGTGTTGATGGCGTCGATGCACGTGTCGATCAGCGGCTTGTTGGAGTAGTCGGGCGGCAGGCCTGCGGCGTCGGACGCGATCAACGAGCGGTAGTCGATTCCCAAGCCGAGGCCCATATCGAGGTCGCCACTACTACCAGTATTGCTGCCGTCCGGCTCCAGGGGACTCGAATAGTACTGCATGTCCAGCTGCGGTAGGTATTCGTGGTGCATGACGCAGCGCGCGTGGTGCAACAAAAAGTTAAACTGCACAAACGTCTGCGCCTGGCCCGTCAGCCGATGCAGGCGGTAGTTGGCGGCCGACCAGTGCATCGCCGGCGGCACGACCTGGGTCGCAAACTCGGCAATCGCCTGGTTTGTCTTGGCAAAGGGCCCGGCCGGATCGGTAGGCGCATACGGCGTCCGGCGCCGGCCGCCCGTGGCGTGCAGCAGGGCCATGTCGCCCCACAGCCGCAGCATGCACAGGTAAAAGGGTGTGACACTCATCCGCGACAGCTGCTGGAGGTGCTGCGGCGTCTGCCCGCCCATGAACTCGTTGAGCCACGGGCCCGGGTCGTTTTCGTCGTAGGCAAATGTGTTTTCGGCGCAGGGGAGCCGGACGTCCTCGCCGCCGCCGCGGGTGCCATAGACGACACTACTTGCGACACCCTTGGGGATCATCGGCGGCAACTCGACGTAGAAGCGGTGGTGGCAGGTGTAGGAGATGAGGCGGTCAACGACAAAGCAGGCCCAAAACGTGCGGCGGCGTGTCTCGCGCTGCCGCGGACCAACAAGTTTTCGGGTCGGGGAGAAGGGGGACTGCTGGTCGGCGTCGAGCTCAACGCCCAGCTGCAGCGCGTGCGCCATGCGCAGGGCCGTGCCGGCGTGCATCCATGCCTTGAAGTCCTTCCACGCGATGAGCTCGCGGATGGCCAGGACCAAGAAGGCCTGTATCGTGAAGACTACGTGTGTTAGACCCTTTCTTACAACAACTCCAACATGGGGAAGGCAGGGAGGACACACTCGACGGCTGGTCGGTGAGGTGACGGCCTATGGTCGTAGCCTGCTGGGCGTAAAAGTCGGACAGGCCGACGGTGCATGTCGGCAAGCCGAGGGCCCTGGTCAGCCGGCCCACATCGTCGGGTGTGAGATACAGCGCCGCGAGGCTAGCAATGGCCGTTGCGAGCACCGGTGCCTGCTTCTGCAGCCCGGCCATGGTGGTCGTCGGCTTATGCAGGAACGCGCAGAACTCGACCTCGTGGTGGCGTTCCAGGAAGATGTCGAGCAGGCGCTGCGGCAGGGCCAGGGTCGACGGTGCATACTCTGCGCCCAGGCTGGTGTTGGCGTAACCACGGATCGGACTGATCTGAGTCGCCTGACCTTGACTCGGGCTCCGGCTCTGGCTCTGCGGCGTGGTTGCGGGCCCCAATGACTCGGGCGTCCCTGGGATGTGCTGCGTCCCTGGCCACGTACACGTCGTCTTGCGCCGCACACAGCGCCGGCACTGGGGCCTGGTGCCAGTGCACTTTGTTTTGCTGCGACGGCTGTACGTGTGTTAGAATCTGTCTATGCATCGCACAAATTTTCTACATCACCTCGCGTCGCACGACAGGCCGCCTCGACACTTGACACTTACCACGCGTCACACGCCTGAGGCGTTCGGCCGCCCACTTGTCGGGTCGGGGCGAACTCCATTGCAAATGGATGGTGTCAATTAACTTGGTTATTATGTTTTTCAACGTATTTTTGCTCCTGATGTTGTGTTTTTCTGCTGTCGGTGTCGAAAAACCTGTTGCCATTCTGCTTTGCCGATGGTTTTGTTGTGTAAGTCGGGTTGATCAATTGGGGGTCTCGGCGGGCGAAAGTGGGCATGTCGGTGTTGCTTTGTCAGGGGCATCGAAATCGTCGGATAAGCCGGCGGTGATTTGGGAGAGTTTAGTGCGAGCATCCGTCGACAGCCGGCGTCTTTAGGCCTATCCTACCAATGTTAGTCGGATAAGCCGACGACAGCTGTTGTAAGTGGTTTGACAGCACTTGGCATCGCGAAATTATATATAGCAGTCTCAGGCGTTGCATCGTAGGACAAGAAACAAAACGAAATATATCCAAAAAGTGCTCTAACCAACTCAAGAAAACAGCGAACTTTATTTTGTCAAAAAGGACCAAAAGGAACGAGTGAAAAAGACTGCATCCATTCCACACCACCGACTTACACCACTTGGCACTGTTGATATTCCCAAAATGGCAACCCACAAGGCTGTTGTGACAGTGGCCGTGCGTGCGCCGTTGGGACTTATTGATGTCCCGACGGTGGCACCCACGGGCCGCGAGGTCCAAGTTTACATGGAATGGACAGCCTCGACGCCCCTTGACCTGCACCAAAACGACGGTGGCCTTCTTGTGACACACCCGCAGGTGCTGGGCGACGGTATCGCCGGCACTGTCGTTGCGGTCGGTCCCGACGTCAAGAACCTGTCTGTTGGCGATAAGGTAGCCGCGCCCACTCACATTTCCATCTCACATTTCCATCTGTTAAGGCTGCCGACTAACAAACAGGTCTTTGGCTTTGCCTTCCGGGAGAACAAGCAAAAGGCGTACCAGGACTTTGTCACCGTCCCCGAGACAACCCTCGGCAAGATCTCCGCGGGCTTTACCATGCAGGAGGCCGTCACGCTGCCCAACAACACGGTGACCGTGTTCCATGCCGTCACGAAAGACCTGGGCCTGCCGCTCGCGTGGCCGCGGCCTGCCTCTGTTTCCACGAACCCGCACGCCAACACGCCCATCCTGGTCTGGGGCGGCGCCTCGTCCTGCGGCCAGTATGCCCTGCAGATCTTGAACCACTGGGGCTACACCAACCTCTTGACCACGGCCTCGAAGCGCCACCATGCGTACCTGCGCGGCCTGGGCGCCCGACACGCGTTTGACTACCGCGACGACGATGTGGCGGCACAGATCCTCAAAGCCGTCGCCGATGAAAACAACGGAAAGGCGCCGGCGGGTCCGGCCGTCCCGTTCGTCCTCGACTGCATCGCCTCCCAGCAGGGCAGCTTGGCGCGCATTGCCGAGTTCGCCCAGAGCGGCACGCGCGTGGCGGCACTGCTGCCCGTGATCGTCCGCGACGCGACCGACGATGTGGCGCCCGAGTATTCCATGGACACGCAAGCGGCCGTCAACTGGGCGGACGGTGTCGAGGCCCGCGGTGTGCGGACACACTTTTATGAAGACGTATGGTACCCTCATCCGACATCAGTCTGTTTTTGTACTTGGTGGCTAACAGTGCAGGACGAATTCTTCCGTGAACACCTACAGCCGACTGTCATCCCCGAGCTGCTGGCCACGGGCATTGTGAAGCCGAACAAGCAGCGCATCGTCGAGGGCGAGACGCTCTTGGAGCGCGCGCAAGAGGCCATGAACCTGCTGCGGAGGAAGGAGGCGAGCGCCGAGCGGCTTGTTTGGCGTGTGTCGGATCTGAAGCTGCAGTGAGTGGGGGTGATTCTGTTTGCATGCAAACACTATATCAGTCCGTTGACCAAGAAATGACTATGAATGCCACTAAATCCCGAGATAGCCTCATACGCAGTGAATAGAAAAGAACAAAACGATGTAGTCTTGAGCCAATCATATAAATACAATCATTCAAAGGGATATGATTACTTTTATTTTTACCCGTTCTTCTCCCTTACCCCTCCCACCTGCGGTCAAGCACTTCCTCCTCACTCCAGCATTTACAGATTATCACAAATCTCGTCCAACTCAACAACGATAAGATGGTTTTCGCAAATTTTGAAGAGGTCCGTCGATGCGTAGATATGGCACTTGCCACAAATTCGTCTGGTGATCAGCTGTTGACATTTGCAGGCCTTGGAGTTCACCCAGAACAACCAGTGCATCTCGACATGCTATGCTGCCACTGGGCTCGCAACCGGTGTGGCCTTTGTCCCGGCCGTCGTCACAAGTACGGTCCTACCAGCCCTTGGCTTTGCCGCCGGTGGTATCGTCAAAGGTAGGTCCACTTGACCCTCGTCATGCCGTCCCATATTCTTCAGGCTCTAACACTTGTTCTAGGCTCTTTAGCTGCCGGATGGCATTCCACCATCGGCAATGCCTTCGCCCCGAGCCTGTTCTCCACGCTGCAGAGCGCTGGCGCATTCGGCTATGGCGCATCGACCGTTGCGGGCGCCGTGAGCTCGGTAGCGTCCGGTACGGCGGCGGCGATTGTTCTTGCGGTGTGCAAAGGTCTGTGGTACCACGGATGTTGCAGAGGAGCTTACCTCCCTAGCCACCGTGTAAATCGACTATAATGGGCGGCCGTCCTAAAGATGTGGTCAGTGGCCAGGCAAAGCAGGATAGCGTCTGAAAAGTGAGGAGGAGAACAAGGATTGAATGAGATGAAGAAAACGAGATAACGGGAAACGAAAAAGAAAGAAAAAGAAACAGAACACATACCAAAACGAGAATAGGACCGGTTCTCTACCGGCAGATAATTGACGATCCGATGATCCTACTTTTGAGGGAGGATGCGTAGAACCAATCCCCCAGGGTTATCTGAAAATCATTTGAGTGTACCGCTGAAACAGGCTGGCTCGGGCTGAGATGCTGTGAATGCTGTGCAGTGGCTTGTGCCGATTTCGTACACTGTGCTCCATAGGCGAGCTGCGGAGTTTCCATATTTCCTATCAACGTCGGTAAATTGTCGTCTCGTCTCTCGTTGTCCGCGTGTCATTTGCAAGAGATGGCATCCGTGTGCAGGGTGCGTGCTGTTTGACGTTGTTGGAGGGGAGGGAACAGATCAGGTCGAGGAAAATGCAACGAAAAGGCACTCTGAACACACGCAGACACGCACGCCCTTGCTCCTCCTTCCTTCCCCTGCTGCCCTGCACTGCGACCTTGATTGCGACGTTCGACGTACGCACTTGCCTCGACTCAGGGCTGACGCGTCGCTTTCCCGAACTAGTCCAAGCCTCGCACACCTGTGGCAGTCGCTCTTTCTCAACTGGGGCTGTCGCCAGTCGTGACTTCCTCTTGCTTAACCTACGGAATTGGAAACCATCTGATTGCTCCTTCCTTTTTGTCCCCGTAGGTCAAGCTTTGTCGCATCTTTTTGAGGCAGGTGCATTTATCTTGGCCTTTTCGTTTCTTTACCAGTGGTCACACCCAAGAAAAGCTTGACTGCACACACACGCGGCCCAACTGCCGCCAGGACAGGGCTGGGGTGGCCTGGCCCCTCTGCCCTCAACCGACCCGCAGTAGGGCGCGGGAGAAGGGCTTGGCACGGCCGCGGAAGCACTGGAAGCGGCGTCTTTTGGCGTCGCAGAGTCACAGTGTTCCAAGAAAGGCAAGAACTTGTACTTGTAAGTGAGGAAATAGCGACCGGTGTACGTCGTACGTCGCACGTCGTACTTCTGCTGTTTTATTTCTTCAATTCCATCTTTCCCTTCCCTCTGCTTGTCAAAGACGGGCCGCAAGGACCACGACGCGAGCCGCCGTTTCATTTTCTCGACACTCCCTTTCAATTTACACAGAATGACGACGAACACGAAGAAAAGAGAGAAAGAAGAAGAAGAAGATGCCCTTCGCCATCAGCGCGAACGTCGCTCCTAGTCTAGCCCCCTTTTGCGTAGGGACTCGTCACGGATTTGCGCGTCGTTGATCGACTCCCTCCCTCCCTTCCTCCCTTTGTCTCTTCGCTCTCGTTTTGTGACCTCCTTGGGATTTCCTTCCCTGATCTCATTGGGTCCACTCTTTCTCGATCCACCCTCCACGTTCCTAGTTTCCCGACGTATGCAAAAGAGGCTTTGCAGCCAATGGCTACGTGCTCGATTTTTGGTGTGTCTTACGAGGATGGGAGAAGGGGACGAGACCCAGAAATTCAGCATGTGCAAAGGGAAGCGAGGGAGGAAAATAAGTTGGACCGGTTCGCCGAGTTTGTCGTTTCTGTATATGTACGGCGCAGTGTCCACCTTGCGGGATGGTCGAGAAAGGAGAAAGGTGATACGGGTTTTTTTCCATTCGTCTGGTCTCAGTATTCCCTATTTTGTACCTGCCAAGCTCAACGTCCTCGTATCGATGCACAGCAAAAGGGAGATCAACAGCCATTCGCCCAGCTTCGCCTCATTCATTGACACTTATTTTTAAGTTTATTTCTTACTGTGTTTCACGATCTAGACCGGCCTTCGAACACCCATCGCGCCACGCTACGTCAGCCAACGTCCACCCCGCGGAATCAGTGCCGGGTTGCACGGCGTGTATACAATATGAGCCGCTGCGCACGTTTCTGCCAAACCGTCTGATTCTATTTGACTGCTGCTGTACAAGTACACGTGGAGTACGGTCACAGTTTATTCTCACTCACGGATCTTGACGGATCGTACGGGACTTACGGATTCGAGCGGGTCCCTATTTACGGCACACCACAGACATTTGCATTCCTCACGTCTCAACGCAGAATTTATGGGCATGGACAAGCTCCGGATCGACCGGCAAACCCAACACCAACACCAGGAAAAACACCACTTTGAACGCGGCAGACATCCCGTATCCATCACCATGACGGCAGCACCACAACAGGGCACAATGCTGTCCCGGTGGCATACAGCCGTGGCCGCCCGGTCGGCGCGCATTGCGGCAGCCGGGCCTTGGCACGCCAATTCAGACACAACATCAACATCACCCACACGCGCCGCGGCCTTTTTGTTTCGACCGCGCTTTGCCGGCGGCGCCCGCCTCAGACGACTGTTTCTTGTCCTCGCAGGGCTGTTTTTGTTAACAATATGCATGCTGCACCTCAACGAACCGGGCCACGGACAGCTTCTCACCGTGCCAGACGGTATCCGACACCTGCCCTGGGGCGGTGGCATGTCGGCGGCGGACGACAAGAAGCAAAAGGAGGAAGCGGCCGCTACGGCTGCGGCCGAGGCGGAGAAGGTGCCCGGGGAGATCGGTACCGATGAGTTCGATACGACCACAACAACACACCTACCGCACATCCCCGCCAAGATCTGGCAGATCTACCTCGACTTCAAGCCGACCGTCGTCTCCATCACCTACCTGGCCAGCTGGCTGGCCCACTCGCCGTCCTACTCGTACACCCTGCTCGACGCCGGCGGCGCGCTCAGCATGGTCCGCCGGCTCGTCGGCATGGCCACCGCCAAGGAAGGCTCGTGGCGCGTGCCCATATACCCGGACACGTTCCGCCAGAAAACGGCCCCTGCTGAGGGTGCCGATGTTGCCGGTGGTGCCGACGGTGCACAGGTCGAACTCGGGACCCTCGACTTTGCGCGCGACGCCCTCAAGCAGTACACGGCCATGCCGCGCCGCGTGCTGCGCGCCGACTTCTTGCGCTACCTCGCGCTCGCCCTCGAGGGCGGCGTCTACTCGGACATGGACACGTCCTTGGTGCGGTCCATTGGCGACTGGGTGCCCGAGCAGTTCCGGGCTGAAACACGCCTCATCGTCGGGCTCGAGTCCGACTCGTCGCCGCCCGTCAAGGGCACCACGTACGAGGTGCAGTTCTGCCAGTGGACGCTGGCCAGCACGCCCGACCACCCGACGCTGTGGACGATGCTGGACCGTATCCTCACCAAGGTCAGAAAGCTCAAAGTGGGCATCCTGGCCGACAAGCTGTCCGACAAGGACGTTTTGGGGATTACCGGTCCGGCGGCGTGGACCGAGGTCGTGTTTGAGCACCTGAACCAGGTGGCCGGCACGGGCGTGGGCCAGCCGCGCATTACGTGGGAGACGCTGACGGGCATGACGGCGCCGCAGCTGTACGGGGACACGCTGGTGCTACCGATCGACGGGTTCGCGACGGGCGTGCCGCACTCGCACGCGAGCACGAGCAAGTCGAAGCAGACGCTGGTGCAGCACCAGTTCCAGGGCCAGTGGCGGGACGACAAGGGATGAGGAGTGGAGGTGATGGGAGGGCGTTTGTTTTGGTTATGAGATTTGGGATTTTTCATTTGTTCAACGGGCTTTTGACGACTATTCGGGTACAGGGTATGGCGTTCATATGTAGTACGACGTACTCCGTACAGGGCGTTACTTTATGGGATGGGATAACTTGGGTTCTGAACTATGGGTAACAATACCACACGATGGATTTACTTTCAAATGCAATAGATTTCAATGTACAAATTGAATACGAGAGAAGAAAAAAAATGTGAAAAAGAGTATGTAAAATATTACAAAAGAGAGTGTCTCTTTTTTGGTGATTTGAATTGAGTAAAAAGTAAGTTGGGTATCTTTGCTTTTTTGCTTTTTGCTTCTTTGCTTCCACCCCGTAGTTTTAATACCAACAATGAAAAGAGCTATGAAAAATGCGACTAGATAATGATAGTGAAAGAGAAACAGAAGAACGCCGGTCCGCTCGGTTTGTGGTATAATCCGGGAAATATGAGAAGAAGAAAATGAGAAAAGAAAAGGAAAGATAAAAAACTCCGTGATGCTATCCTCCATGCTGTGTTTTTGAAATTCAAAATAAAACTTTTCTGTTCCGGAATTTTAGTGTCGTAAGAAAATAAGAAAATAGTACTAGAAAGCAGTCGTTGTTGGACGTCGTCAAATTGAAAAAGCAGGATGCAGAAAGTGCAGCAACGCTTATTTTCGTTTGATGGTCGTCATAAAGAAGTAGGTCGTTGAAAGTGGTCGTTATACAAAAGAAGAAGACAGGGCAAAAAGAGACAAAACAAGAAAACGACTGCCAGAGCCGTTTTCGTCGCTTCTCTTAACGGTGCATGCGGCCCCAGAAGCCGCTGCGCCGGCCCTCGTCGCTGCTCATGCTCCCGCCCGACACGGAGCTCGCGTCGCTGCCCTTGCGGACGTTGCTGTTGTCCAGAGCGCCGTGACCGTGGCCGTAGCCGTGGACGCCCATCTTGATGCTGTGGGCAATGCGGTCGGCGGTTGACAGGAAGGGACCGGAGGACGAAGAACCAGAGGACTTCTTGTGTGACGATGACGACGACTTGGACGAGTAAAAGTTGCCGGCGCCACCGCGGCCGACGTAGCCACCGGTGGTGGTGGACTTGGCGGCGGCGGCCGAGGTGTAGACGTACTCGTCGTCCAACGAGACGCTGGGGCGCTCCGACGCAGGGTAGGCGTTACCAGCGCCGCCACGGCCGGCGTAGAAGCGGGTGGAGGTGTGTGAGGCGGACGAGCCCGACGAGACCTTGGTCAGGGGCGTGGGGATGCCGGCGGCGGGCGTGACGGTGGTGGGTGCGCGGAAGGTGTTGCCCAGGCCGCCGCGGCCGGAGTGTGTGTAGGCGTTTGCCCGCACGGTGGGATGCGGCTCGGTGATTGTGTAAGGCATTGTGATGGATGTGGAAGTAATTATTCTGTGGTGGATTGTGGGTGAGGTGATGGTGGTGGTGATATCAGATGTCGACGAGGACGTGATGTTCGTGATGTTAATGTTCGATGCTCTTTGGATCTATGTGTGCTCGGTGTATGTTTGTGTATAATGATCAAAAGAAACGAGTGTCAAGAAAAAAAAGAGAGAATGGCAGCAGATATTATATTATAGGCAACGATGTCAAAGTGAAAGACCTTTTCTCCTCATCCAGACAAATTATTATTTACGAGGAGAGCAAAAGAGTCAGACGTCCACCTGAGGGGGCGTGTAAGTAACAAAGCATAATTATAATTAGCTGAGAAACAGCCAGAATGGTGTGTCTGGGCATTTGTCTGGGGAATCAAAAAGAAGAATGGGAGAGGAACAGAGAAAGGGGGGGCGTGCGGTTGTTGCCCCCCTGGGTTGGTGTTTCGTTGCTTCGTGCTTCGTGCCGCTTACAGGCGAGCGAGCGAGCATGGATGACAACATCGTGGGCAGGTCACACACAATTGCGCGAGCACAGAAGGCGCAAACACAGAAGGCGCGAGGGCAGGCAACGCAGGGAGAGAGCAACGCAGAGGGGGGCGTTGAAAACTTTGCTGCAAAATAGCAAACAATGGGGTAATGAAAAGGTAAGAGAGACCCAGTAGGTAAAAATTTTCAAGGCCGCCTGCCTTGGCCCGTAGGTCAGGAGGGGAAGGAACGAGGGAACTTACACGCCCCCTCGGCTCCCTGGGAGGGAAGTAGCGCTGTGAGACGGAGGCTCTTTCCCAGCGAATGGGCCGAGTGGTGGCAACCGCGTGATGGTTTTTAGGCGCTGGGCGATGGCTCTGGGCGGCTGCTACAGGGCGTTTCCAAGGCGTTTCCAGGGGGCCTCGAGGGGCGTGCTGCCACCGCTGGCATGCTTTTGCGTGATCACGTTGCACGTTGCGTAAAAGGGATCCTCTCCAGAGGTGCCCATTAGCATACCGTTACGAAATGGCGGCCGGCTTAGTGCATCACGAGGCCCCGCCTCCGTGGTCGTGTCTGGCCGCTTTGGGCCGTTTTTGGATTTCTCGTACCTAATTTTTAGTCATGGAATACCGGTACGTACCTTCCCCTCTCAGGCGGAGAGACAACAAACTGTCGCAACTGCCTTTGTTGAATCAACGATCGTGCTCCTGTGCTCCTCCCTTGTGTCGTGTCTACCATTGGCATCGGCTCACCTCTGTTTGCTGCGGAGAGTTTGGCCAGGGCGAGTTTGAGGAAGGCACGAGTGACGGGTCAGGTGCTGCTGCTCCCTGATTCGGCAAGCAGCTCTCCTTGAAGCTGCCCATGCAAAAACCATTGGATTACACACGTCGTGAGGCGTGCTCGAAGAAGAAGCTGAGAAGCTCCCAGGAGATGGCGACGAGACAGCAATACGATGATGCCAGCGGCTGCCAAACTTGTGCCACTTGTTGTCGTGTTTGCTGAGGCAGCTCACCTGAGCTACACGATTTTACGTACTCGTACGGAGTAATACGTCGTACTGCAGCCGACGCTTCCTCTCTTCCTGGCCGGCCTCCGCGCGGCAAAATGAAATAAAACATCGTGAACTTTGCATCGTTTTTTGCTTTGTACCAGGGACCGAGCCAGCCAGCCAGCTTCAGCTTCCCCTCTTTCGTTTTCCCAAAAAGAGAACGAGAGGACACCACATGCCCTCGCCCTCGCCTTCTGGTCCACTTTTCGAGTAAAGTGCAAGAGGTCCAAATGACCCATTTTCAAGGTAGAGGAGCCGACGATGAAAAAAGAGGAGAACGGAAAAAATCTGACGAGAATCGAAGCAAAGTCAAGAGGCTCCATATTCAGGGCAGAGGACACAAAACCACACACAAAACACAGACTGGAATCAAAGCACATCCAAGGTCCACGCAAAAGTCCACGATGGTGGAATGTCGAGGAGGGGAGAGGAGAGACAGATGGGAAAGACGCCAAGCCCAAAGTGGCAGCGGAGTCCAGTCCAGACCGGACAGGCCAAGCTGCGAAGAAATGGCAAAGACGGGGGGGCGTGTGTCTTCGAAGCTGCAAAGGCGATCGAATTTCCCCATAGCCGTCAGAAGCATCGCAAAGACTCAGAGAGGAAAAGTTTCTTTCTTTTTCCCGTGGAGCTAAGGGCCGTCTAAGAGGCCTAGGTGACGGGAGGGAGACCGGCTTGTAGCGGTATTGGAAAAAAGACGGTGGTGACAGACAGGGGGCCAGGCGTTTTACTGAGAAGGGAAAAGAGAAAGAATGTGCCAGGTGCCAAAACTGCGAACAAACGAGCAATACATAAAATTAGTCATTCGGCTTGCTGCGCCTGCCCGCCGGGCCTTTCCAGACGTCACGTTCACTGAACAATTTTTGCACCAAGCACGGAGCACCGAGAAGGGCGAAAGAACGAGGCAAGAGCAAGCGGTCAACAGATCACGGGGTCACGGAGGTCAGCGTCGACAGTCACGGCCACGGCCACCGGCGACCACCTGTCGCCGCTTCCATTCTTGGGAGGCACGAAGCAGAAAACAGACCTCGGACGCTCTGGCATTGTGGCAAGAGGGCAGTCGCGAATGACCTTTCAAAGCCTTTCTAGCGCCGAAAAAAGGGCCAAGGCCCAGCCAAGCCCAGCGGACTCCAGCGGACTCCAGCGCCTTCCATTGTCCTTCCTCACCTTCTTCGGGCAGGCGAGTGACCTCGGTCGCAGTGCAAACGCCGTCCTATTTTTGGTCTTTTTCTGGGGGAGGTGAAAAGTCCATCGCACAATTGTTTTAGCGAGTCCTTTCCTTCCCAATGGGGCGGCTCCTAGCGATGGGAACGCTACAATGTCGGTGGACCGGCTGCTCGCTCCCGTCCACCCTCTGTAAATCGCGGAGAACTACGACGCCGCCTGACGCTTCCCATACAAAGTAACCGCGGTGAGGCGAAGTGAAGGGGCAAAAAAGAGTTGCAAAAAAAAAAAAAAAAAAAAAAAAAAAGGGAAAAGGGAAAAAAGAAAAGGTCCACAATATTTGCTTGCCTGCCAACTCGTGCCATTGTGTGTGCGTATGGATGGAGTACAACGACGGCCACCAGTAGTAAATGGGAAAAGCCAGTCGTCACAAGGGGGCGTTTACGAAGGAAAAGAAAGTACAAGCAGTACAAGCGATGGTATCGAGATGTGGAGATGGGTCCGTCTCGTGCAAGGAAATTTTCAATCATTGTGAGGATCGTGACTCTGAAAAAATGGAGTGGAAAAGCGTTACGAAGTTCACGTCCGTGATTTGTTACGCGTGCTCTCCGCTGAAATTGCCAGCCCTGTTACCGAAAAGCTGGCAGTGTCTGAGAGAGTACTCCGTATGGCTGTGATATTCTCGAATTTCATTTTATTCTGGGCGGATACCGTTTGAGAATATATTTTGAAGCTTTCTGGAGAATTTTCATCAAGTTTTGCTTTTGTGGCGAATTTATGAAATTCTTTGCAGGGAATTTTTTATTTTCAAAAAAGTAAACAAAAACTGAAAAATTAAAAAATTAAATCGACGAGCTAAATTGCATCTTTCACACACCGCAACATTGTGCCTGCATCTCCCTCAATAGAGTGCGTAGCACAGAGAGGTGCATCTCCTCGGTGTGCAACGACGCATCCGCTCAGAAGAGAGAGGTGCGAGGGCTTCATCGTATGCCCTCATCTCCCTCTTTTTTTTCGTTTATTCTTCCCCTGCCCAATATTCAAATTCAAAGACCATGTAATTTTGTGCCCTAAACGGCCAAGAACGACGGTCTCGTAAAGAGCAGCAGTTTCTCGACCTCCTTGACACATTGTGCAAAGTGCAATACCCAAAGCTCAAAGCCCAAGCCGCCAATTACTCAATTATAACATAACAAGTCCCTTTTGTTACGACATCGTGCAAAATGATGGGGGAAAACACCACTCGGCGGAGCTGCACCTTGGCGACCAGGGACGGTGCCTGGGCAAGCGCGACCTTCTGTCCACTTGTGAACTCGTGCACCTGTGCCAAAATTATGTGCTCGGCCAAGATGCAAAGAAGAAGCACGCTGTTACTCAAACGTTACCTAATATTGCAGAGCTGGCCTTGTGAGGTACTTTTACTTTGTACGCCGTCTCTCCGCAAAAGGATGAACGGGAGCATTGGCAATGAGCCGCTTGCTCCTTCAAACATTTTATGGTCCCTCCACGTTTCGTGGCACCACTGCTTCCTTCGGATGCATGGGCGGAAAAAGACACACGTCGTGTTTGTTTGAGCTAAAATGGATATGGCATGAGTATTGTACGAACATTGCACGATTTTGTGCTTTCATTTCAACTGGACATAGAGGATGGAGATGGGTAAAGTATGGTATTACAAAATTGCTATATATCGCGCTGTCGATGATGGAAAAACAGAAAGAAAAAAAACTATGCTATCACCTCCACTCCTCTGACTGTCTCCTTTTTTTCTGGATGAACAATGCTGTGAAAGCGTCTTGTGGCTCCGCCCAGCAAACCCTTTGCGATCTCGCGATCTTTCTTCACAAATGTCGTAAACGTCATCAAAATTTGAATCATGCCAGCTGTGTGTAAACGACAGCTGAGACCCAGAAGCAAAAGCAAATGCAGAACGCGCGCTCATCAACACCTTTTCCCCTCTGCACGTGATTCCTCCTCTTCCTCTTTTCGTTGTGCCACCACCACTTTCTTCTTTTCGATCACTCTCATCTTTCTTCCAAAGCGTGTGCTCCTCCGTGTAGTTGGAATTTTTGTTGTTGTTGTTGTTGTTGTTGTTGTAGAGTTGACAATTATATGTTGCTGCGAAGAGAGTGCTGAATCGTTTATCGCTTAAAACGTATCGGTATCTTGAGATGCGATCGTGCCGAACGTGTCTGGATATTGTGTTAGTTGTTTGCCCTTATCATGTCAAACCAATAGCCCTCGAATGTGAAAACGTACTTCTCTTCTGTCTGCGCGGGTCACTTCCAGGCTCCTCATCGTTGTAGCTCCGCGTGCTGCGCTCGCTCTTCGGCGTCATTGCCCGGGGGCCGCTGGGGCGGCGCGTCGGCACCGTCAGGGCACCGCTCAGATTGCGGTTCTCGAGCCGGGGGCTGCCCGTGTAGCTCGTCGGAACGTGCGTGGCAGTCCCGTAGCCGCTCTCCACGCTGTGGTACGGAAGAGGGCTCGTCTTGGCGGCCTTGGTCAGGCGCGCCGGGCGAGGCGGCGTCTGTTGCTGTCTCAGCAGCTGCTGGGTCTGAGCGTCAAGAGGCTCCTTGGGAGGCCGAGGCGGACCGGCCTGTGCTTGTGAGCCAGACGCGGCTCCCGCATCCCAGTATTGCTGCTGCTGCGGGTCCTGCGCGGCTGCGTTGCCCGCCGCAGTACCCGACGCATCACTGTACCGGTTGGGGTTCTGGCCCGGGAACCGGTGTAGGGATGTGGCAGAGCCGGCCCATTCCGCCGATCTGGGGCTCATCGGTGAGTCGAAGTCAGCCGCCTGTGACTCTAGGGCGGCTTTGAATGGCTGTCCCGACCGCGGCTGGGGATGTTGGAGGTTGAGGGAGTCGCGGTGCGCCCGGTACTTGGGATCCTCGGGCGTCATATACGTCTTCGGGTTGGGAGGAAGAATCTCCGTGCTGTCGGGAGGCAGGTGGTAGCCATGGATGTCGTCCTCATACTGGCTTTGTTGGTACATCTGCCCGCCTTGGTGCGACTGCTGATTCTGCTGTAGTTGGGGCTGCGCCTGGTCAAGGTAGTTGCCGCCATGGATGTCGGTCTCTGAGAAGCCCGAGTGCAGCTTGTCCTCTGCAGTGGGCTCATAGCCGTCGTAGGCAGCGAGGTCGGACCCTGACCGTGACATACCGCTATGGAAGCCGAGTTCGTCGTGGTCCTTCTTGGAGTCGCGGCTGCTTCGGAACACGCGCCCGACACTGGAGGTTGTTGTCTCCGACCATCGCGAGATCTTCGGGAACCAGCTCGACGAGCCGCTGCTGGATTTGTGCTTCTTGGCCTTCTCCGTCCGAGGAGTGTTGTCGTTGCTCTGCGGTGCCTGCTGCACTTGCTGAGTCTGAAGCTGCAGCTGGGGCTCGGAGTGTTGAGACTGCTGGTACTGCTGCTGCTGAATATCTTGCGACTGTCTAGGCGGTGTTGCCAGCAGGGCTGAGCTCATTTGAGGCAGCGAGGCAGGGCTTCCAAAACGCACGTTCCCAGACGCAGCGCGGGCGACCATGTCGCCAGCTGGTCCGCTGTCGGGTGCCACATCGGGCCCTTGGTTGTACTCCAGCTCGTCTTCGTTGCCTTCGGGCACAGTGCTGATCCGGTTGTCGGAGAACCTGCGCGTTGATTGAATGAGGCCGCCCCGTGAGTTGACGGACAGAAGCCCGGACTGGCTCGCGTGGCTCGTTGTGGACGTGCCGGCCTGGCCCTCGGGTTCATAACCGCGGTCCTGTTCGTACGCTATCTGAGCATCAATCATGCCGTCGTAGGGAGACGGTCCGTGGCCACTGGCGCTGCCGCTCACGCTGATGCCTCCAGGTCCGGCGCCGCCCGCAGACTGCGCCTTGAGCACGTCGACCTGATTCAGTAGCTGGTTGAGCATGTCCTCGATTCTCGTCAAGTCGTTGTTTCCCTTAGCATTGAGCGACTTGAGAGCACGACGGAAAATGTTCTGGCGCTTTCCTGGCAGATCTTCCATTTCGGCTTGCGAGATGCTGGCATGCAGAGACCGGTTTCCGCTGCCCGGGAACGGCCGGGGCCCACCAAGGTGCGTGCGGACCGTCTTTTCGGTGCCGTCGAGAATTTCCGTGATGATCGCGTCTTCGCTGTCGGCGAGTTTCTTGGAGAACTCGTTGTTGATGCCCTTCTCGTGCATCGTCAGCATGGTGCGGACATTCTCGAAAGATGTGCGCATCTCCGCGGCTGCGCGCACGAGGGTGACCAAGATCTCCGTGTCCCGTGCACTCCGCTGGGCGTCCCGGACCATCAGATGCTGCATCAAAGCAACAATGTCCTTATTCTCGATGCGGTCGATACCGGCACCGGTAGCTGGATCGTACAGTGGCGTCGCCATTCCCTGTGATAGACCACTAAAGTGTCTGGTCTGGTTCGTGGTGTAGAACGGATCTTCTTGCGCACCGCCGAACATAGCAGGGGTTTCTGGGTAGTCGATTCCCTTGCCCTTGGAGACATTGGCCAAGTCAGGCGACTTTCCGGGGCCCTGGGAGATGTAGCCCTCGTCGTAGCGGCCGCCGAGCGGGCTTCTGGACGCATAATCCGGGCCGGCCGTCCCATAGGCGGCAGCGGCAGCGGCGGCAGCTGCAGCAGCAGCAGCACCACTGGCAGGGTTGGGAATGGACTTCTTGATGAGGCTCTCGTTCACAATCGGGCTGGTCCCTTCATAGGGGTTGGTGATCAGAGTGTCCCGTTTGCGTTCGTCGGATGACCGCTGCCACTCCTCGTCGCGCTCCTGGCTGGTTTGCCGGCTGTGCTGTGAGGCGCCGAGCATGTTGTCCGCTACAGCAGCACCTGCAATTGCAGCGGCAGCAGCGCCGGCGAGGTTCAGAGCGTGTGATGTTGCTCCATCGTGGTGCTCTTGGGTGGGGGTTCGGTCGCCAGTGCGCCATTCTTCCTCTTCGTCTTCGTCGGGGATATGGCCGTGCACTACCGAAGGGTTCGTCTCCATATCCTCGTCTTCCGAGTAGCCGCCGTAGCCAATCTCCGGGATGGGGTTGCTGAGATCCGGAAGGCCGCTGGCTCCCAGGTGCGGCTGGTCATGTTCGTATTCGTCGAGGCGGTCGGTGCTGTGCGTAGGCGTATTGGCGGGACGGCGACCGTCCATAGTACGCTCCTTGAAGGACTTGTTCCGCTGGACGCCTGCAGGAATCCACTCGCTTTCGGCTGGCACGTGCTGGCTCCCACTCGCTTCGTGCACCTCGCGTTCTTCATGAGGCTGGTACGGGTGCTGGTTCCGATCACGGGCTGCCCGGATAGCCAGACCGACGGCGCCAGCGGTAATGGCAGCCGCTTCGGAGGCCGTTGGCGAGCCGCGGCGAACCTTGCGACCGTACTGGTCAATCTCGTACTCGCCCGAAAATTCAGACGGGTTGGTTCTAGTCGTCGTCGGCGACGCGGTAGCGATTTCGCGCGCCTCGTGCAGCTCTTCGTGTTCACGGAGGCCGGCATCGCCCTCACGTAGAGTCTGCTCGTGGCTTTCGACTGACCGGTTCTTGGGTGTCGTCTGTCCGTGCGACAGCTCTTCCTCTAGCGTGTCCATGGAGCCGCGTGTGCCAGAGATGGGCGCATAGCCGCCGTCCGCACTGGAACCAGTTGTCAATGCGGATCCATCAACGAGTGAACCGTCGACTAATGATGCCACAGCTGACTCAATGCCGATCGGCGTGTGGACGATATCGGGGTTGGCCGCGAAGCCCTCGACAGCACGGAAATTGTTGTGGTCGCCGTCGTCGGTAATGTCGGTCAGTTGCGTCGGGGCAGATCGGTAGTCGATATCGGAGCTTCGGACACTGAGCTCGTCGGGATCGAACTCGCGGCTCATAACATTGCTGGGGATGGAGTTGAGTGAAGCGGCTGACTTGCGCTCGGGCCGGGGGGATTTGCCTGGGGACGACGTGGATGTCGTCGTCACGCCGCTGTCACGGTAGCCCTGGACCTCGCTCGTGCCGCCCTCGGTGTAGCCCGAAACGCTTGGAATTGGGCTGAGGCCGCGGTGCTCCGGCTGGTAGGGCACGTATTTGAGGGGAGCCGGGACGATCTGATGGCCGTATGCGTCGTACGTCTGGCCCGCGTAATCCGCCATGCCATCGTAGTCTTCAACGTATTCGTCTTCGGCACCCTGTTGCAAGTACTGGTCAGGGTACTGGTGTTCACGGTCAATCACGGAGTCTTGTTCTTCGTCTTCCTCATCGATGCCCTCGTCAGCCATGTGTTGGTAGCCGGCGCCGCTGCCAACCGCCTTACGGGGTAGAGCCCGGAGGTCGCCATGAGAGATGTTGGCATGTTGTGTGCCAAGCCCCTGAAGACTGCCTGACGACGTCGTGTATTGGGGCGGCAAGGATCCTTGCGGTCCGCCCGGCAGTGTTCCTCTCGAAACCTCCTGGACAGGCGGTATTTGGCGTTCGTCTTCTGCAGAGACGGGGCGATCGGATTCCGCTGAGAGAATGGACGTCCGAGTTATGTCTGAGTTGATCTCGCTCATCAGTGGCATCGGCGGCTGCAAGTAGCCGGCGTCCGGATCGAGGTGCTGCAGGTGGCCGGCATTCAGGCTGCCGCCTCCTGATGGCATCGGGATCTCCTGGAGACCGCGCTGACCAAGGGTCTGGTCTTCAAAGGAGCGGCTGCCTGCGCTGTGTGCACCTGTAAGATACAGGTCAGGCGGCCCTTGCTGTTGCTGCTGAACAGGGGGTGGCGCTTGTCCTCTGCCAACGTCTTTGCCCTGCGCTTCGGCTCTGCGGCGGCGACGTGAATCCCGCGCAGTGGAGGGGGATCCGTCGTGGTCGGCCATGGCCGCCGTAGCCAAACCACCGAGGGCCGCGCCAGCAGCTGCTGCTATTGCGGCATCCCGGATTTTGTCTGTGCTGTGCTTCGGCGTGTCATCAATGGCACGGGTCGCGGGGCCGGCCTCGTTGCCCGAATCGGACGCGTAGTCCACTGCAGGCGACGGGCTGTCAACAAGAGCATGTCTGCCCTCGCGGTCGCGAACTTCTCGCCGGCCGCTGCTTTCTTTGTCGCGCGGGGTGTGCGAGGCGGATCCATGGCGATCGCTCGCGCCCGATCGGCGACGGTCGTTGGTAGCATACTCGTCCCGCGAGACGCTTGTACCGGTCGACGTGGTGGAACTGCGACGGTCCCGGTGACTGTGTTCCCGCCTCAGCGCGTTCAATTCCGGCAGGATGAGGCGCCGGATGGCGTCTTCGACAGTCTCCAAGAGCTTGGGGTTGTTGATGGACGAGGCCTTGGATGCGCCCGAGCGGATCGAGTACTGGTCGTAGGAACGGTGGCTGGGTGATAAGGCGGACGACATGATGCTCGATTCGACACCGGCCGACACGGCCGACTCGTTATGGTGTCGATGGCGGCTGGATCGTCTTTGCGAGGGCGAGCCGGCGTCCTCACGCTCTGCGACATTGAGGCTGCTGGTCCGACTGCGGCTGGAGCGGTGCTTGCGCCCTGACCGGTCCTTCTCGCGGTCCGGGTCTCTTTCGCGGTCCTTGTCGCGCGACGAGCCAGACTTGGACACAACAATGCGGTCGGGATCATCGCCACGGCTGCGGCTCGAAACACGATGCCGCTCAAGGGCTGCGGCACCTGCGGCGCCCGCAGCAGTGGCGGCGGCAGCTAGCGCCATGTCGCGGCTGGGACTGCTGCTGCGTGGGGATTTGGAGCCGTCTAAGAAGCTGTCTGCTGGAATGGCCGAGATCTCAGACACGGTGCCGTGTAAGTAGGACGCCGAGCCGCGGCTGCTGGCGGCGGCGGGGATTAGCGGGCTTGTGGGCCGGCGCGGCCGTTGGCGCTGTTGGCTGCTGCCACTAACACCAACGGCGCCGCCACCGCCCCCGTGGTCGATCTCGACGACAATGGGATTCCGGGACACGTTGGATTCCTCGGTGGCAGACGCATACGAGTTGATGCTGCGGCTGTCCTCGCCGTCGCCGCCGCTGCTGAGGGCGCTGATGGCGCTGCCGCCAGCCGCCTCATAATCGCGGGCGGCCGAGGACGAGCCCTTTTGTGGGGTCGACGATCGGCGGGAGAGGGACGCCTTGCGGTGGGAGGAGGATTTGGGTTTGGAGATCATGATGCGTTCGTCTTTGCGACTGCCGGATGGCTTGAGGCGCACGCGCACGCTGGGTCGTCGGCTGCCGGGGCTCTCGGAACCTCCTGGACTTTTGCCGCCCTCGAAGTACTCGATGAGCAGAGATGTCTGTGAGCGGTTGGCGCTGTGGCCACGGGTCTTGATGGTCACGGGGGTTCCGTCCTCGGGGAGGGAGTATGACGATTTCTCGTCGCCAGGCCGGGACACATCGGTTGCCACGTCCGTAGGGGCGGTTATGATGGATTCGGACTCGGTCGGGGCTGGCAGGGGAATGGCAATCTTTTTCTTCTTGGAGTCACCACCCATGGTGGCCTCGGGCAGGGAGGGTTGGGTCGAACGTCGCTTCCGATGCGATCAATAGGATTGGTGGAGGGGGGCGCTGGGGTGCGCTTATATTATCGGAATGGCCACGAAGACAGCCCTACCCCTTCCAAACTCCCAATGCCAGATGGAGAGCCTGATTCGAGAGAGGAGGCGACGTGGGCGGAAGACGGCCGAGTGTGATGGCGATAGACGCAAAAAAGGGCGAAAAATTAGGGGGGAAGAAAGAGGTAAAGAAATTCGACGAGCTGTTTCAACAAGACATGAGGCGTGTGGGTGAATTAATACGGTAGAAATCGACCGATGGTAGAGGGGGCCAGGAAAACGGTGGACTTGCAGCCAAACAGAGAGTTAGCAAAAGCAAGATTCAAAACAAGACAAAGTAGAAGAGAACGACAGCGCCATGCAGGACGAGAAGCGGCGGCGCACAGAAGAACCACAATGCTCTCTCTCTCTGTCTGTCTGCCTCTCTCTGCCATACAGGAACAAAAACAACTCACAGGCCAGTAAGATCCGGTAGAGGCCAGATCAGAGCCGCAGGCTGCGACTTGGTTGGTGATATGCAACTCCAGAGGGGAATGGATGAGGCGGTAAAAGGAGGCAAGGGAAAAACGGATCGCCAGTGGACAGACGCACGAGACGGTTGCCCTGGCGAAGCTGGCGGCGAACGAGGAGAGGATGAAGAGTGTCAAGAGGTTAAGAGGCTGGAAGGAGAAGCAGCCGGGTGGGGAGTGCGTTCGAGAGGGCCGGCGTGCAGCGTGCTGCGGGTAGAGTCGTATCGCTGTCCTTGTTGCTGTGCGGTCGGGTTTGGGCGACAAGAGAGAGAAGGAAAAAGGACTGGGTGCAGCACATGCAACGGTTGGGTGCTTCTGCAGGTTTGTTTGGGCCTCCGTATTAGTGGATCAGGGCGCAAGACGGGCGGAAACAGGAGACCAGGGAGGCGATTACTCGTATGTCGCAAGGGGCGAGAAGGGAGAGAGAGAGAGAAGAGGATGCAAGAGGATGCGACAGAAAGAGAGAGGAGACAGGATGTGTGAAGTGGATTGGGGGCGGGAATGGGCATGAAAGGGACGCAGATGCAAAGAGAAGGAACAATAGTGTGTGCATCCAGGTCAGGTCAGGTTCTTGCTATTTTTTGGCCAGCCCAGCCCTTTTTTCGCTCTTGCCCTTTTCGCCGTCTTCGATGCGCTGGCGTTGCTGCGGTCGCCCAGCCAATGACAGGCAAGAAGCGGGCGATCCGAGGGGTGGACCTGCTGCAGGGAAAGAGCGGCGACCGGGGGTGGGATGAGGCAAGGTGCGAGGGAGCAATCTGTTTGGCAGGTACTGTACGATGGAGGGCGCAGTGTGTGGTTCTTACCCGCAATAGCTAATTGATTGGTTTGCCTAGATATTGCTTTTGTCGAGGCTGGACAAAGAGACTGAAGTCGCGACTTTGATATTTGCAGAATGAGAAAAAAAGGAAAGAAAGGAGCTGCAAAGAAATGGAAGGAGCGGGCGAGACACGAGATGAAAATTGTGGAATGTGGAGAGACAGCTTGCTGGAACGCAGCTAGAAAACGGCAGCTACGACCCTAAAACGAAAAGCAGCTCTTTCGGTGTGACAAGTTCTTACGGAGGTGCAAGGTAGACATATTGAAAAGAAACGGTCCGTCGCCCACTTTTTCGGGTAATATGGGAAGTGACACGCGCTGCGGTTCACCGTATCCTCGTGGGGTGCGCTGTCTTTCTCTCCCGGCTTCCCCAAAGTCAAACAACCGACTACAGATACGTACTGTAAGAAAATGGCGGTTTGTTGACATTGGGGCCAGGAGAGGCAGCCAGCCTGCCAGCTGAGGACTAGCGGCAGGGAAGGAGCGAGGGCTTCCCGTTTTCCCAAGTGGTTTTGCACCTGTTTGCTGGGTGCACTAAGCGCGAAAGGGGCTAGTGTGGCCACAAAAGGGAAGCGACACAAGGCGAACTTTCGTCACAGTCGCAGCTTCCCACGGTTGCCCCTTGTAACGGGTGGGGATGAAAGAGGAGCTTCTTCACAAACGGGTGATTGATAGGCAGACGGAGCAGGGAAAGAGCTCACAGGTGGCCTTTCGTTTGGGTCGCTCTTGCTGTCTTTTTGTCTTGACTCTTGTCTTCTTGTCATGATGTTTTTTCGAGCTCCTTCTTTCTTTTCTTGTACCCCTTGCCTTTTGGGGGCCGGCTGCTCTTTCCTCGTGGCGTCCCAGCCTCCCCATTTAGGAAAGAAAGAAGCTGCTCTCCTTCCCGTTTTTTTTCTCTTTCTTTTTCACTTCCATTGACGCGCCAAAAAATCGATCCAAATAAATTGCTTTTTCGCTCTTTAGCAGCTTGTATTAAAATACGGGATATTAATCTACACACGAGCCGTCTCCCGCTATTGGAGGCAGACCTGTTGTCGCACCCTGACTTTGGCATTCAGCCTCTTGTTGTTTTATTTTCGGGACTTGCCCGATTGCTCCTCAGTTTTTTCTCTCCCGTTTCTTTGCCCATCTTCGTGTCCAGCCCGTGTGCTCCTGTTTGCCCCTGTCAATTCCCTGGAAAACAATTCTATCCCGTCTCTCCTCCGTTGGAAGAATGGAAGAAGGAGAGATGAGGTACCAGTATAAATACGCGCGGTTCTCTCCCGCCATCTCGGCTTGTTCGCGTTCGGTCGCTTCTCGCTCCCGTGCCATGTGCGCGCCAGGTGCGCGCCTGATGCAGTCCATAAAAATCGAAGATCGAAAATCAAGGTGGCTGGATATATGAGGTCGATTGCAACTTGCAAGCAAAGTGTCTTGTCGCTATCGAGAGACAAAATAAGAAAGAAAGTGAGGGCATGCGGTGGCACCATGCAAGATTACGCAAGATGCAACCACTTTGTGTCTGGCTCTTTTTTATTTTATTTTGTTTCTTGTTTGTACGGTGAGACAGAGAGCCATTTCTACTTGATAAAAGAAAAGGATGGCGCAGAGGCGTACAAACGGGCTTGGCACGCCGTAGTGCACTTGCAAATGTCCGTTTTGACGATGGCCTTGGTTGCCGTTGCAGCCCATTCCAGAGCACTCCCGATGGTCTCCCGATGGTCTCGCGCATTCCTCGGTAGAAATTCGTCAAGAGACGCGTAGATCAGGTTTATTTTTATTTTCACTTTACACGTGTCCGTGTGGATCATGGAGGATAAACTTTACTGGGGTATTATAGAGGAATGTGACAGGGAGTTAGGAATGGACGCGATGAAGAAAAGTGTGCACTTCACGATATCGTGGACGGCGGGCCACGATGGAGACGACCTCCATTCTGCATTGATGAGGGAGGGGCAGCACATGGTAACGATAGAGTTACGGTTGTATGTGATATGACTTTATTTTTACTTTACTCTACGACTGACATTATGAGATTCAAAAGTATATTGGCAAACTATGTTATCTCGCTTGTTAGTCTAGGAGAGCTATCTCGTCCGTTTGGGTAGAGGATGTTGAGCTACTCCTTGCTTGCGGGTAACGAGTATGGCTAATATACCACTTTTGTTATCCCTTTTTTTCTTCTTTTTTTCTTCTCTCTCCTTATTTCTTTTCTTTTCTTTGTGTTCCCATTGGCCTCCCACTGATCGACAGTCAGGTCAGCCTTTAGATGTCTACGGGCTCGACATTGATGTCCGCCTCAAACCGATCCTTCCGCCTCGCCAGATTTTTCTCCTGCTTCTTCAGCTCGGCCGCTGTTTTCGCCGCCTGGACGTGCATAGTGTGTGCCTTTTTCAGGACGACCTCGTCGACCGAGGCGCGCTGCTGCTGTTCCTGCTGCTTCTGCTGCTGCTGCGTTAGCATGCGCCGCGCCTCGATCAGGTCGCTCAAGCGGCGGTTGCGCATCAGGTGCAGCGTCATGCCGCTGCCCAAAATAGCCCTGAGGGCGTCGACACGCACACGGGTGCTCCAGGAGTGAATAGGCAGGAAGGCAGGACTTTGTCACCAAACTGGATGTGCTGCTTATACAGAGCCTTGTCGTTGGTGGCCCGGCGGGAGCTGCACGCCTAATCGGCCGGGTCGTAGCGATCCTCAAAGGTCTGATGCGTGAGTCCATCGTGGGGACCATGGACGAATTTTGACGCTTTGCCGTTGGACGAGTTCTTCTTGTGCTGCTTGCGGTTGCCGCTGGTACCGTCGGTCTTCCACTTGTTCTGGACGTAGCCAGGACCCACGCCCTTTTCGAGCGAGCGCGCGACCTCGCGGAAGCGGTCCTGGATGGCGGTGCGCTCCTGGCGCTTGATCGACTTGGTGCTGACTGCCTCGTTGCTGCACATGGCCCTGAGCTCATCCGCGACGTCATCAGCATCCTCCCGACGCAGCCTGAGCGGGCAGCCGGTAATTTCCTCGTGGCGGCGCGAGGTCTCAAAGAGCAAGGCAATGGCCGTGGACGTGCTGACTTGGACGTCGACGTTGGTGCTCTCGAGCTGGTCCAAAAGCACTTCCAGGGCGTGTTTGTCTTGGGCGGCAAAGTAGCCCTTGCCCGTGTGACGGGCGCCCTTGTCAGCGCCTTCTCCTCTGCGTCGCTCAGATCGTCCACCGTGGGCTGACGCTGAACCTCCTGCGTGGGTTTGGGGGGAATTAGGAAAGAGGAGGCAAAGGCCCACGTCTGAAGCGCGGAAGTCACGACTGGGGCGCTGTCAAGACAGAAGATCGACGCACCGTCTGACGCGACAATGTCTAGCAAAAAGCGGACAAGTTCCTCGACGGCCGAGGTCTGGCCACTGCCGACAAGCACGAGCACAGTCATGGTCTGCAACGCCACCGCCTTGTTGGATGCCACATCCTCGCCGTCTTCGTCAAGGCTTTGGATGAGGCGCTTGACGACCGGGAGCGCTTGCTCAAAAATAGTCAGCACGTCCGCGTCAGCCGAGCAGCACAGCATTGTGAGGGAAAGTGCGACCAGTGCGTGGTACTTCTCGTCGTGGTTGCCGCGGTGGATGCTGCGCAGCAACTGCTCCAGGATCGACGGGAGTACAGTTACGATGACGGCGGGGTCGTAGACGGTGCGCAGCAGACGGCCGTACAGTTCCAAGGCCTTGGTGCGGTCCTGGCCGGTGGCGCGCTTGCGGTCCTCGAGGGTGGCCATGACCTTGGTCATGTTGTTGCGCCAGATCTGCGCTTTGGCGTCTGCAAACATTTCGGCGCCCTTGACGTCGCTATCGTCTCCGTCTTCGTCATTGTCGTTGCCATTGTTGTCATCCCACGAGAACGTGGGCTCGTTGTCGGAGTCATCGTTGACGCCGGCCTTGCCCTTCTTGCCTCTCTTGCATTTTTTGTCCTTCCTGTCCTTTTTGGCAGCTTGGCCAGTCTGACCAGTCTGGCCAGTGGTGTCGGGTTCAATAAACGCAGCCTCACCAAGCTCGATAGCGCGGTTGTGCTTCATGTGGCCGGCGATCTTGATGCCGTTCATACTAAAGAAGTCCTGGGGCAGGTCGTCTGCGGGCGGCGTGCCCTTTGTCATCCGGCGACAGGCCTTGGACAAGGTGCAGTTTGAGCCTGTCAAAGAGTCGGGGCGGTTGCGTGCCTTGCGGGAGGTCGTCTTGCGACTTTCGGCGAGAGCCTATTTGGGAGTTTCGTGCATTTCTGCGGCGGTTTGGTGTTGTGTGTCTTGGTGTAGACTGCGCTGGAAAGCGGGGGTTGACTGAATAAGAAGCTGGGTTAACAGAGTAAGAAACTAGGTTGGAAGCTTGGGGTCGAGGTATGACACAGGTGGGTTGTGGACCAGAGTGGTTGAAGAAGAAGAGAAGAGAAGAAGAGGAAACCAAGAAGACGAAAAGGGAAGGGGGAGGCCGGCCTTTTATGCCTTTTCAGACCCAAGGCTCGCACATGTAAAGGCCAAAGGCAGAGGGCTTACTCCGTACATCTCCCCAGACATGAATAAGGACCTGGTCAGATGCACTTCTCACGATCTACATCTATTTTAAAATAGGTCCATGATGTGGTCATCGTCGTGTGGTAAGGACCTCGGGAACGCCGAAAGTCAAAAGACAACTAACAGTGAGGCAAGAACAGGTACAAATACATGCGACGAGTCAAAGAGCGGCTCGATGTCAATTTCAGGTGTTGAGGTGATACACTGCGAAATAAAAAAACATTTGATTAAAAAAGGAGACAAAACAAACAAAGGGAAAGCACTAATACGAAAAGTACGTACTCCGTACTTGCCTACAGTGACGTAGCGTCCCATTCCACAGTGGTCTGCCACGCCTTTTGGGGCTGACCCACCCCCGCGTTTCAACACACCCGCAGTGGGACTGTTCGGCATCGCAGGGCAAGAGCCGCTCCACTCTCACGAGTGCAAAATGAGGCATCGGTCTGGTATGAGGCATGCTCTGCTGTCGCGACGTATCTTCTTCTTCTTCTTCTTCTTTTTCAATTACTTTCTTCATGTATTTTTCTGGGTGAGATAGTCAGCATGATCCGTAGCGTCAGAGTCTGTTTCTGGCCGTCATGTGCGCTTTTAATCAAATATGCCTGGGTGCGTTATGTACACTGCTCTAGAAATGATTGGAAGCGGTCACCCAATATATACGATGACGATACGGGAAGCAGATGCACCCGAGGTATGGAGACGAAGTTCTATTCTTTTCTGGCCGTGGACTGGTTGGCATATGAGCTCCCCAATATGCGTTGATGTCTCTGCCTTGCGAGTAAACCGTGCTCTTTCCCTTTTCGGAAGCTTGCTAATTACTGCGTTTTTATATTTGGAGTGGACTCGATATAAGAATATACAGCATCAGTGGACGGTGTAGATGACCAGGTGCCAGTCTCAAAGTGAAAGACTCTGTCGACGACGGCGGAGTGGTATGAGGCGGGCTTGATATGAAAGTGACTGGAAAAGAAACCGCACCTGGCAGCATAAAAAACCGATGAAAACACGCCGAAAAGCACTCCAAACTCGCTGTATCAGACACCGCTTCGGCTAGGTGCTGTTGTCTAACCCCAGTTTGACCCCAAAAAGGGTCGTTTCAACGTTCACATTTCACTTACAACTATTCCGTACGGTTGCAGCACTAGGCCGAGAAGAGGCAGGATATGCCTGGCCGGTGGAGCATAACGGCTGCATCGGTGCCGTTAGCGGACCCACGCATTGCCCGCCTGTGATATCACACGATAGCGATAGAGGGGCTCAAGGGCCAGACAGCGTGAACGGCGTGCGCGTCGAGGACGATTGCGCGAGGGCGTGAACGAGAGCGTGAAAAGCGTGAGATGCGGTTGAAGAGTTGGAGATGTTGGTTGGACAAGTCAAACAGTAGATCGCATAGCTACATATTCATCTAAACGGCCAGCGGTATTTGGCTTCGTTTCAGCACAAGCACCTTGGGCTGCCTTTCAGCCTTTGTGCCCGAGCCCGTCACCCACTCCTCTCGATCGGCTCAGGACGTGGAAGCGAAGGGTCCTGCACCTTTGGTCCCTTTCGTCCCTCTTTCTCTCGTATCTCCCCTTTCCGTTTCTCTCCAACAACTACCCATCGCCAACCCGACAACTCTGACTGTCGTCACTTATTACGCAGTTTCGTGCCCGGGCAGCGCCGGATCCTGGTGATCTGCTCATACCAACAGTGTTCTGACAGAGATCCAAGTGTCGACTGCGCAGCTTCCGGTGCTCCTATTCGTGCGTACTAGTCGTACATTTGCTCGTACCGCGTACCTTTTGCCAACAGCACTTTTATTAGAGAGCATCTCACACCCAAAACCGAAACTACCCCGCCCATCCCCTCCCTAACTCACGTACCTTCCCTCCGTCGGCGCACGTCTGGTGACTTCCTTCGCTTTCCCTGCGTCCCTCCGATAAGGCACCTCGACCGTACTTTGCCTCGATAAGCGCCTGCTGCCTGCCTAGCGATACCTACAGAAAGTCGGCTGGCCGCCTACGATTGCCCCACACTTGCTTCCATCTACGCTCTATTACGCTGTCTCGCTCTCTCTACACTCACTATTATCCCCGCCCACTACTCCGTACATACCCTCTCTATCGCTCTTTCCCTCTGTCCAGCTCTTTCTCGTCTCTTCTTCAACCATTTCCCTGGATCTTCTCTTTCGCCCGCCGACGATCACCGTTTTCTCCTTTTTGTCATCTTTCGACCGATCAACGGCTTCATTTCAGCATCGCATCACGCATTTCGTCCCGCTGCATTCCGCGACGACAAGGCGGGATCTACACGATTCGGGTTTCCTTATCGGTCATCTCCACCAAGCACGCAGCCTCGCCGGCACCGCTTCACGATTTCACGCATTTCGACGTCGACGACAGAGAACACATTCAGCGCTGCTTTCACCGCATCATTGCCCTTCGATCTTCATTTCCAGCTAACCAACCGGCAATCCACTGTCCCGCCAGTACATCATCCTGCCGGGCCTTCCGTAGACCACGATGACCATATCTCCGGAGCTCGGCGACGAGCCCGTCGTCTACGAAAGTAGTGCGTCTTCCCCCCCTTCTTTTTCTCGTTCACCTCTTTGATTGGATTGTCTAACATCGTGGAGTCGTCATCAACCTCGAGCCCACCAACACATCGGCCGGAAATGACGAAATCACCCGCGAGATTCGATTGACGGCCGACAAGCCCACGGCCAAGATCGGCCGTGCGTCCAAGACAGTCAGCAAGGGACTCGTGCCCGCCATCGACAATGCCTACTTTGACAGCCCCGTCGTGTCCCGCGCGCACGCCGAAATCACGGGCAACTTCGTGGACGGGGTATGTTGTCACTACGCCCCTCTCCTTCCCTGCCTAGTCATCGCAGACCCAACTAACATTCTCTTTTCTTCTTTCCAGTCGATCAGTGTCACGGACATGGGCTCGCTTCACGGCACCTCCGTGAATCACAAGCCTCTCGAAAAGGACATCGCTTCGGTCCTTAAACAGGACGACGTCGTCAGCTTTGGCATTCACGTGTCCCGCGGGCTTGACGTCTTCTACCCGACGTCTTGTACAGTGAAGCTTGTGCGGACACCGATCAAGTATGTTGCCCATGCTCACCGCTCCTTGTCCTTTTTTTTTTGTTGCTATTCCTACTAACATACAACTTAGGCCTGCCGAGAGGGCCCGCTCATACTGTGCTCCTGATTCCGACGATGACGATGGCCTTTCGGACGGCAGCGGCGCCAGCGTCTGTGACTGTACTAGTGTCTACAGTCACTCCGACGAGAAAGTCTCTACGTCGCGCAACGCCAAGTCGAAGCCGATCGCGACCTACGAGGTGGACGACGACAGTAGTTCTTCCGACGACGACATCGTGAGCGTGGAGGAGATTACGCTTTGTCCCGAGACGGAAGTCCTACCCGCTCTTGGCGACCTTGTGAGCGTCTACCGCCGTGCATCGGATGAGATGGACGAAGACGAGGACGACGAGGAGGGTGACGTGGACTATGGCGAAGTGAACGAGAATGATGAGGTCGAGGATACTTCCGAAGACGACGACGAAGAGGAAGAGGAAGAGGACGAGGAAGACGAAGAAGAAGAGGAGGGGAACGAAGAAGAAGAAGATGCCGAACACGCCTCGGATGTTGAAGGCGACTACCTGGTCCAAGAGCTCAGATATTACAGCAAGGGCCCCAATATGTACAACCCGCCATCGCCTCTGCTCGGCAAAGAGCCTACCCCAAGTGGCGGCGATTCGCTGCCCGTCCACGGCCTGTGGACGCCGCCGTCCATCTCGGCCGAAGATGTAGCCACCCTCTCCCGCATTGTGGAGAGCGAGTTCCGGGACGAGCAGGAGGAACCTGCCGAAGAAGAGGCTGCCAGCAGCAACGGCGACGTTGAGGCTGCCAACGACGGCAAGTCCCTTCTCCTCAAGGATTCGCTCCCGCGCTCAGTGTCGGCTAAATTTGATATTTCGTCGCTTCTTAACCCGTCTCCGCCAACGTCGTCGCCCGCAAAGGCCCAGACCGATGACATTCCCATGGCACCCGGTGCCTACGTCGAGACACAATCGGATATGTTTGCAACCTTTGAGACATTCGACAACATTGTGACGGCGAGCGCAGACGAACTCGAAGAAGCCCGCATGAAGATCGGCATGGTCATCGATCCCAACCCCGACAAGATTCCGCCACCAGTTCTGCCCCCGATCGTCGCCAACCTCACGTCGCTCGCTGCTGCCAACGGCTCGACTTCGCTTGATGTCGGATCGGTGTCGATCGAGCAGCGCTCCGGCGCGTCCGTCAGTGCCGGTGTCGCCGAGGCTGATGAGGGCAAGGAGGGCGTTGTAGATGACGAGGAGGAGGATGTGGCAGAGGACAGTGCTGCTATGACCAGCGCGGCCACGTTCCTCCAGTACAAGAAGCGGAGAGCCAACAAGAAGCGAAAGGCCGACGAGATGCTCGCTGACGCAGCAGGCGCGTCTGCTGCTGCCACAGAAGCCCCGTCAGCAAAGCGTCCCGCGACGCCGGCCGCCGTGGCCGCCAAGAAGAAGACCAAGGGACCGGGGTGGGCTTTTGCAGAGAAAATCGGCATCGCCGCGCTCGGTGGCGCTGTGGTGCTCGGCTCACTCATCTACACGGCTCCCTCATTCTGATACCCCTCTCTTACTTCTTCTGCAAGATTACCAATGATGGGCCGTTATTTTTTTTTGTCGTCTCATTCCTGTTTATATTGTTCCGGGTCTGCGTTCTATTTCCTTCTCTCTGGTCATCAAGGTTTTCCCGGCGTTCTTTGTCATCAACCCCTAATGCGAAACTGCAACGATGGGAGTTTTTCAAGTTTTTTGCTTTGTGTTTTTCTCTTTTTCTCTTTTTCTCTTTTTCAATCTTTCATTTTCTAATTTTTATCGTCTTTTCATCTCCCCGGATTTTTTATCAAGTTTTCGTCGGTCTGCTATCTGATTGTATGTTATTATTTGCTTCGGAGGACGGGCTGGGCCGAGGACGATGGTTTATCAGGCACATATGTACGCCTGCAACAAATTCAACAAAACAAAACAAAAAAAAGACAACCTCACGCCATATGCCAGCATGCACTGGCCCGTTCCTGTTCCTTCCTACCTCGTTTTTTATCTTCCCGACTCGCATGTATTTTTCCTGACCATACTCGTTCAATATGAATTTATATCGTCTGTTTGCTGCGAAATGTATAGAATTGTTACCGTCAGCTCCCCGATAAACGTAAAAAATTACAGGGCAACTACCGAGATCGCTCTCTTACAGAGATAGAGTTGCAATCCGGTTCTTTCTCTTCGTCTTGTAGTGTCATAGTCCGCGTCTCTCCGTCGTATGGTTCTGAGTATGATGACGATTCCTTTTTCTGGGGCTTGTCGGAAAGGAAACCGAAAAGAAGTGAATGTGAGAAAGAAGCCCTATATCGGGTGTGCCCGCGTGCTGCACGACAGTAGAGTTGCCCGGCGTCGGGTGCTTTGGAGTCGCACAGCCGTGTGACTCCGATATGCGTCGCTTCGTGTTTTTGTCTTCTTTCTTTTCTTCTTTTCCCTTTTCCCTTTTCACGTTTTTATTTTATCTCCTCATTGCTACATTTCCTTTTCTTTTCATCACATCCGTTCCTTCCATGACCTCAAACATGCCTCGTATTCCAGCGTCAACCTTCTTCGTTCTGAGTGGAACTGACCTCTTCTTTTGGCCCCAACACCCTCCATGCCTTTGCTCCCCGTCTGTGGTCCATGTTGTACACCTGGACACAGCCATGCGGCTGCTGCCGTGGCTGTCGAGGCGCCCCCAATGAATAAAGAAAAACACTACTTGCACACTTGCACACCTGCATATGTGCACACCTGAGCACGTAAGCATCCTTCTGCCCTCTTCGTCGTACGAAAATAGTTTGCATTCGACGACAGGCCTGCGAGCATGGAGTCTTGCGGCGGTTTTGTCCAGGATGCTGCCTTGCCTGCACACTTGTGCCTTGCCTCGTACTTTTGCCCCCCTTCTCCCCATGTGCCCCGGCCCTTGTCAATGCATGCAGGCTGCCTAATTCTGCCTCGAGTGTCTGCAAAGAGGAAACAATACGCTGAGTAGGAGTAGGGGCCTCGATGGAATGCCCTTTCCGTTTTCTCAGATTCCGTCGTGGAACCAGCTGATCTGCCTTTTGTCCTTTTGCCTCGATCCAAATTGGTATCCTACAAGCACGACCCGTACGGTGCACTCCTCTACGGCACTGCACTGATTTATCCCTTACATTTGGATATAAACAAGGAATGCTCCGTGTACAACTTTTAAGGAGCAGCTTTTTATGTGCAAAGGCACGATCGGTTTCACCCTTCATGGTCTGCCTTTCACGAAAGAGCTCATACGGAAAGCGAAGAAAGTTCGGCAACCGTCGCCGTCCTTCGGCCTCTGCACATTCTCTGTAGGACAAACGCGGCCTGGATAGACCTTCCACACCACCCTCAGGAGATCGGACCATGACGGAGGGTAAAAAAGGGATGCGAGAGAGAAGCAAACATGGCAGATGACCGCCACCGCACGCTGTGCAATACCTCAGAGGTGACCAATCTGGTCCTCCATCGCCGTATAGTTGTCGTATCGAGGAAGGCCGCGGTCTGTTAGCCCCATAACAGGTCTGAGGGCACCTTTGTGACTGAAGGACGGGTTCTACCCTAGCCCTGATCCCTCACTTTATCCTGTCTTAAGAGGAGGCAGAGTGTGTGAACATGCCTGAACGTGTAGCTCTGCCGTCTCCTACAATGGACAGTGGACTCGCGTCTTTATATCTACTGTTTAATGAATATCACCCTCTTCCTTAAGCTTTGGAAAACAAATGTAATCATGAGCATATCTTTATTCTGCTCTTTGTCACCTAGAAATAAACTCAAAATAGTGCTCTAAAAGTAGGAGAAAAGGAACAAACAACAAACAACACCCGATATCCAACAAGTAAGGCAACTTTAATGACAGTAGGGGTTTTACTTAAACCAGACTATGATCTTACCTTACTTTGCCAGCCTGACCGGACATCACTGAACTCTTGCTGCCCAAGCACCCCGACTTCTCTCTTTTCCGTCTTCATATATTTGCCCAGTCTAGCTCCTACAAGCGGTACTAAGCCGGCATCTTCTCTTGACCAAAATATCACGCTTAACCACACCTACCCTCTCCATCTCCTCTGCCTTTAACAATATCGACCATGGCCGGGCAACACTACCCCGACGAGTTCGTCTACGGATGGCCGCAAAAGCACTGCGGCTGCTCCCAAATCATCGAGTCCTGTTCCCACTGCTGCGGCAGCTACACAGCGTGAGTTGAAATCCCAGAGCAAATATCGAGGATTCTTGTTAACATAGACCACCCGACAGCTGCTCCTCCTGCACACACTGTTACGGACGGGCCTACATCGAAGTCCCTTGTCCCCACAGCCGCACTCCACGCCGCGAAGTAGCGCCGAACTCGTTTTCCTCTTCCTCCTCGCCGCCGTCGCCACCTTCGTCGTCGTCGCGCGCGTCAGCCCTGGCACAGTACCAGCACAACCAAGGCGTGGCCCAACTGTCGGTGCGGGGCGTGTCATTCGACGGGAGTTCTGTGGACAACGGAGGCGGTCGACGGGGTAGTAGTGGGAGTAGCGGCAGCGGCACCAGTGGTAGTGGTGGCGGACGTGGAAGTGGCGGCTCCAGCCATCGCGACTCAAGTCACGCACTGCCGCCCTCGCCGTCCTCTTCCACTGCCTCATCTTCTTCTTCATCGTTGTCGCCAAAACGGCGATCCCGGTTCGGACGGAACAAAAAGGGATCCAGTGGTGACGGTCAAGACGGGAGTGGCTCGAAAGACAGCCGTGGCAAGCATGGAGGTTAGGTTAGCTGGAGCGAAGCTGAGCAGGATGGATATGGTTGGATACCTCTTTATAATGAACAATATACGAGTCTATGAACACTACAATTAAACAAACTACGTTGCCGTTGCTACAAAACCCGTTCCCGTGGATCTGGCTCGATCTGGGGCCAACATGCCGAAATCTTGTTCCCAATCTACGTTGGATCTGCCCTTCATCTGAGTTGATCTGCCTCCCAACGAGCCGATGTATGTGATTTGTGACAGAATGGCAAACGTTCCTCTCTTTTCTTAGCATGTATCCGATACTGCAATGGCACCCTACTATTGGACGTAGATCCATCAGGACACATAGAATACGCAGGAGTCACAGAGGGCACCCGATCCTCAGCGTTGCCGGCGGGTGACCACATGCGGACTGTTTCGAGTTGCGGACACAGCCTCGCATTCCCACAGTTTTTTTATTTCATTTATTCCGATCGTTTTTTACTCGCACAAAGGCATCCTGTTGGAAAGAAAAGCAGTGTCCATAAGCACGCAATCTATTTTATTTTCGTAGCAGACGAGGCGCAGGGATACAAACAGAAAACGAGACTACAAAAAGGATCGCTGGCCTGAGATATGCATCCGATGCAGGCCCGGCGAGCCACATCTTTCTGAGAACATAGCCTGCAGCATAGTATATACTACGAATGGTCATGCTAGACTATAGAACAACAATTGAATTAAAATAAAATAAAGGTCTTTATATAATCGACGATGTCGGGCTTCTATGATGAACGTCTTGTGTAAGTGGTCACGTGCGCGCGGATACTGACTAAGCTCGAGAATCACGCCCGGCCACCCTTGAGCTGTCCCACTCTTGTCGATCCGCGCCGCCTCCTGTGCTCACCAACCATGGAGCTCCTCTTCCCTCCTCGACAGCTCGACAACCCGCTGCCGACCACCACGTCCAACCCCGACCGCCATCATGTCCGTCATTCTGTGTACAGGTAGGTTGCAGTTGTCGCATACTGTCGCTCACCATCGCCCACCCGCTCTGCTAACTCCCCCTCCTCTCCACAGCCGGCTATGACCACACCATTCGCTTCTGGGAGGCCCTCTCGGGCATCTGCTCCCGCACCATCCAGCACCCGGACTCGCAGGTGAACCGTCTCTGCATTTCCCCCGACAAACGCCTCCTCGCCGTCGCCGGCCACCACGCAGTAAAGGTCTTTGACATCAAGTCCACCAACCCCAACCCACTGCTCGTCTTCGAAGGCCACACCGGCAATGTGACAGGCGTCGCCTTCCACTGCGAGAGCAAGTGGATGGTCACCAGCTCCGAGGATGGCACCGTCAAGATCTGGGACACGCGGACGGCCGCCATCCAGCGCAGCTACAGTCATGGCGCGCCCGTCAACGATGTGGTGATCCATCCCAACCAGGGCGAGATCATCTCGTGCGACCGCAGCGGCAGCGTCCGTGTCTGGGACCTGTCCGAGAACAACTGCACCCACGAGCTGATCCCGGACGGCGACGTGCCCATGTCGTGCATCACCATGGGCATGGAGGGCTACTTGCTGTGCGCCGCCAACAACACGGGCAACGTCTTCATGTGGCAGCTGCTGCCCACCTACGAGCGCACCAAGCCCGTGCCCATCACCCAGTTCCGCGCCCACAGCGACTACATTACACGCATCCTGCTGTCGCCCGATGGCAAGCGCCTGGCCACGTGTAGCGCCGACCACACCGCCAAGATCTGGGAGGTCGACACGCGCCCACCGGGCCCAGACGAGGAGCCCAAGCCGCTCGTGCTCAACGCCACGCTCAACCAGCACCAGCGTTGGGTGTGGGACTGTGCCTTTAGTGCGGATTCGGCCTACCTGGTGACCGCCTCGTCCGACCACTATGCGCGCCTTTGGGAGCTGCACAGCCAGCAGGTCATCCGCCAGTACAACGGCCACCACCGCGGCGCCGTCTGCGTTGCCCTCAACGACTACTCGGACACGCGATGAGCGAGAGAGTACCCTTGATTGTATATGATAGAAAGGCGATACTTTCCCTACCCCTCTCTTCCCCTATTATTTGATACCCACGATCGCCATATTGTCTGACGAAGACGACACCCCCCACGACTCGATGATGCATGCCGCGCCGAGGAGGAGATGGTCCGGTCCTTGGAAAGAACATATTGGGTGTTCTAGAGGTGTTGATAGGGCTGACGGCCGGGGGTAGTGAAGGGCGACATCACTTGGGAAACAGGATGCCCACTGGCGGCACTTCCCAGTATTCAGTTTTGGGAAGCGGCCTATATAGCTTGCCCAGCAGAGGACGAACGGCTACCGTACGAGCATCGGTACGAGCGGAGGACATCTCGCACGGCGTATTTTCCCGATTATATTACAACGACATCTGGTCGCCGGGAACGGTCGTTCACCGGCTATATAATGGAAGCATAGCCACATAGGGAGAGAAATAGAATATTATCTATATATTTATTTCCAAACATGACTTCGTAAGCTCTCGTATTGGTATTCTGCATTCAAGCGACGCATGCTTCTATTATAGGTAGGAAAGAGAAAAAGGCTACAAGAAACGACATTAAAACGTGATGCGAGGGCAGGGGACAGTCTAGTCTACCACCCGTCGCCCCAGCCGTCGGCATCGTCGTCGTCTTTTGGCGCTAGGTTGATCTTCTTGGCCGCTGGCTTCGCGGCTGATTTGGCTGCTGGTTTGGCCGCCGGCTTCGCGGCCGGCCTTGTCGCCGACGGCACGCGGCTGGACGATGACGAGGCACCTCCGGTCTTGGACATGCCCTTGGGCAGCGCCTTGCCGCTACCGGCAATGCTGCTCTTCTTCTTGGCCTCCTGCGCCGCCAGCCAGCCAGCAAAGTCGGGCTCCGCATCGTCGTCACCAAACGGCTGCACGCCGCCGCTGCCGCTCGCTGAGCGGCTGTTTGCCGTTGACGTTGATGTCGTCATCGTCGTCTTTTTCGGCTTAAACGGGTCGGCGTTCTCGTCGCCATTGGCGCCATCATCGCCCCACGCATCACCACCGTCGTCGCCAAAACCGTCGTCCATGGCGCCCCATGCGTCGTCGTCGGCCGCGTCGGCATCGTCGGCCGCACCCGCAAAGTAGGAGTCACCGCCCACATTCGAGGACGACGAGTTACGCGACATGGGTTGCGAAGCCGACGGCGAGCGCACGGCCTGGCGGTGCAGCGTCGAGGCGGACGCGGTGCTGTGCATGGTGGGCCTGCTTGGTTGCGCCGTGGCAGAGGACGCGTTTGGCGTGGTAGCAGAGGGAGTTGCTCCCGTTGCGCCCGGCTCAATCTCTCCAGCCGCCGCGGACAGCTTGTTTGTGAAGGAAGAAATGGCCCAGCCGGCCCAGGAGCTGCTGGAACCGGCATTGGCCGCATCGGGTTGGGGCGTGCTCATGCGCGCAGCGCCGTTGGCATCGCCGCCCGCTGCTGCCGAGGGTGGCGGCAGCACCGAGTCGGGCATCGTAGCGGCTGCCTTGCGGATGCGCTGCATAAAAATATCCATGGTCTTGGTGGCCTGGTCGCGCACCAGCTTCTCCTTGTCGAGCAGCACAGCGCAGATGGCTGGCAGGATGCGTGTCGCCACGTCCTCAGGCGTAAAGTGCTCGACGGTGGCCGCCAGTGCGAGGAGGGATGCGTTGCGCGCGTGCACAAAGGGGTCGCGCAGCGACCGCGAGAAAGCGGCGATGAGCACCTTGCTGCGCGTGGACGTGCCCAGGCTCTTGGCGATTTTGCCGAGGCAGATGGTGGTGTTGGTGCGGATGCCGGGCTGCTCGTCGTTGGCCGTCTTGGCCAGGTAGCGCAGTAGCTCGCCGTTGATGGTGCGGTCGGACAGCTTGGGCACAAACACGAGGACGGACTTGAGCGTCTGCTCGCGCACAATGGGTGCAATGTCCGTAAAGCCACCCACGACTTGCGGGAAGATCTTGTCGTTGACGATGCGCTGCGTGAAGCGGTCGATCATGAGCGGCAGGTTGTCGAGCAGGCACACACGGATGCCGCGGTCCGGGTTGGCAAACAGGCGGATGACGACGGGCGTGACTTTGGCCTCGAAGTCGTCGCTGGACAGCTTGGCGCCGATCTTCATGACGATGCTAAACGCCTTGGGGCCGCCGCCGCCAAACTCGACGGACTTGAGCAGCTCGGGCAGCACCTTCATCTTGAAAAAGTCTTCGGGAAAGTCGTCTGTTAGGCCGTCGAGATCGCTGGTGGTGTTAGTAAGGAACTGGAAATAAAGTGCGCAAGCACGTGGACGTACTCTAAGAAACGCTCGCGCTCTTCCTCGGTCTTGACGCCGAGGTTCTCGATGCCGTCCGTCAGCTTGATCAGGGGCGAGTCGAAGAAGGCGCCGTGGCGCTGGCCCATCTCGAGGAAGTTGGCGACACTGATGCGCGCCTTGGGGTTTGCATTCACTAAACGCTTGTAGCCGGTCTGCATGGTGGGCGGCACGTTCTTGGTCTGGCCGGCCTGGTCGCTGCCGGCAAAGTCGCCGTTGAAGGCCTCGTAGATCAGCACGCCAAAGCTGAAGGAGTCGACGACCCAATGGTTGCTGCGCTTGATGGCGTCCCAGCCGTTGCGAGCCAGCTCGGGCGGGGTGTAGCGGGCGGCATCGGGCACGAGGCTGCCGTAGTTGTAGATGATAGCGTCGTCATCCTTGACGTTGCTGAGGACCTCGAAGCCGCCGAGCTTCCACTCGCCGCTCTCGGATGTGAAGATGGAAGCGACCTTGAGGCTGCCGTGGACGGACGACGCCTCATCGTTGATGAATTTGATTGTGCGCTGGGGGTCAGTACAAAAATTTAAAAAAAAAAAGAAAAAAAGAAGAAGAACACAATACGACAAACGCCGCGACGTACTGCAATGTTGGACAGACCCCACTTAAGGGTCTCGGGGCTCAAGCTCTTGCGCTTCACGTGCCACCGCAGGGGCACCAGTCGCTCGGTCGCAATATAGATGTACGTGTCCGTCTCGACGGTGTCGAGCACCTTGATCACGCCGGGATGTCGCAGGGTGCGGAGCTTCTTGAGGGCGTTGCGAGCCAGCGGGAGGCGCGCCTTGTTTGCGGTGACGTCAAAGGAGAAGATGCTGCAGTTGGACCCGTCTTCCTGGAGGCGCAGACGTTAGAGGGGTTTTAAAAAGAGGAAAGAAGGCCGGCTAGGATAGAGGCCTCAGACGCACTCGCCGGGTTCCGTTGTACAGCGTCCAGATCGAAGGGTCGAGGTCGACGCGGTCGCCAAAGGAATAGGGAAACGCGGGCCCCTTGGCGATGGCCGACGCGACGGCCGACTTGAGAAAGTCCATGGGGGCGGGGCGCGCGTCGGAGTTCGGGGGGCGACGGCTGCGCGGGCGGGGAGGGTGGGAGGTGAGGTCGGGGTTGCGGTGTCGTGGTTGTTGGAGGGAGGGAACGAGGCTGAACGTTATACTCGCAAAAAAGGGTGGCCTATATTCCGTGCTCCGTGGATAGGAACGGGACAGGTCGATTGTAGCTCCCTTAAAGTTCACCCCTCCTGCCCCTTTTGGCGCGACGTGTTTAATTCCAAAATACCCGCCAGTAGCTGTCTTAGGGGACCTGTTCTCCTGCTGTAAGACCCCAACGCGCCTGAACCACTGGGGAGTCCTTAGTGCACTCCGGTGCATAGTTGTTCCATTCCGATCTAATGGGTGGCGCCTGCCTTGTCCCCTTCTCCTCTCCTTCCCTCGTGGTTTTTGGCCTGTCTCGGCAGGGGACAGAAGGCTGAGGGCGCGCGCGATGGGGGAAGGAGCGGCCGACGGATGGCACCAGCTAGCGCTGCAAAAGAAAAGCGGGCTGCAGTTGCCGCTTGGACGGCGCTTTGCCTTGGGCGCCTGTACGCCGGGAACGCTGTATTACGCCTTTCCCACAACCCAGAGCACGGATTCGCGCAACCACCGAATTTCGCAAAACGCCCACCCCCTTGTCATCTACCCGCCGTGTTGTTTCGCGGCGTCTATCAACGGTCCCAAGCGTGCTCGAGTTTTCGTCTGTCGTTCAGTCCTCGGCCAGCCTCGCCCGCCTTCTCTCACGCTCTCACAACACAGGGCCCTCGTCGTTTCCCATCGCCTATCGTCGCCTCTCATTTTCTAGTCTTTGATTTGTCGTTCAGCAAGATCGGCGAGACACGCACGGCACGCGGACGAGGCTTCGTGCACAGCGCGGCTCAGCAACTCGGAGCGCCTCTCCTATTCACCTCAGCGGCGCGCGCGCCGTCGGACGGCCTGCCTCACTCACGCCGGTGCCCCTGTGAGCCCGCGCGATCCCGCGGCTGTCCGCGACTCCGGCTGCGACTCGCGCTTCATGCTTCTGCCGCGGCCAGACGGACGGTGACAGCGAACGACAACGGTTCGACGGCAGACTGCTGTGCGCGGCTGAGGTCTCGTCGTGAACAGCCGTGAGGAGCAGCTCTTTCTCCCAGCCTGGTATGTATGCCATTTTCATTGTCTTTATTTTGTCTTCGGACACAGCTTTTATGTCTGCCTTTCACTTTCTCTTATCATTTCCCGCCTTTTCTCTATATCCATTCTGCTTCTCACCCACATTTCTGCCTGCTCTCACCTCTCTTCCCCAACCACCCTCAGCCTCCCCCTCTTTCTCTCATCACTGTACGTTCTCGTTTCCCCCCACTCCGTCTATGATGACTATTGGTAAAAGGTCAGACAGCCTTATGACGGCCCTTCTGGTTTACATGACATCTCCCCTCCGCTTCGCAGTTGTCCTTGTGTCTCGCAACTCGGTCGCAGGCTATACTGCCGCCCACTGGGCGTTCTGTGTTCTCCTGCGGCTGAGCGGCTACCGCTGTTTTTATTGCACTTTTATCCCACCTGGCGTCTACTCAATGGCCTGCCGTGGTAAACAGGGGAAGCTGTCACCGATCCTTTACACAGACGCTGCTGGTCTGGCCCTTCGTGGTCAGTCATCGTGTCTCTTGGGCTGCCACATTTTGGAGTCCCGGCTGCATATCTTCACGCAGATACTTGCCTTTTTATAGGCTTGTTTTCTTTGCGTGAACACTAGGCACCGGGGCCAAAGGCCGTGGCAGACAGTCGGCTGTGCCAGAGAGGGAAAAGGGAGCAGCTGCTAGTGGTAGCCGGGGTACACTGGGCATCCCTCTATAGGGATGTCTGCTGTATCCTATGTCCCCCTGCGGATGCCCTCCTCTTCCTCACCTTGCCTGCCTATATACGAGACGGACAACTGTGGAGGACGGGATGCCATGCGTAACCGCTGGGCTGGGCTGAATGGTGACCACTATAAGAAACTGAAAAGACCTGAGACGGACTCCCTTCTACCCTGCTGCCTGCCTCGCCCCCTCACCTCCTTGCATTTTGCCTTTCAGCTGCGCCCCTCGCCTCCTCACGTCCAACTTACAACTCCCTGCTCCATGTGCAAGTTGATAGCGGGGTACATCTCATGCTGTTCCTTCCCTTTACTGACTATGCACACCCGGGACCAGCCTCTTAATATAGGTGTACACTGCATCACGCGGTAGGCTCTCGTTTTTTTTTTTTCAATGTCCCCCGTCGCTCTACAACCGAACCGACCACAGAGATGCGAGACGCATCGGTTCCAAACACAACGACACCACGTCGGGGTGGCTATGATGTCAATGGTAGGTTGTTTAGCGACCCCCATGACAGCGTAGACGGCATTATGAACAGCATTTTACGAGGCACGGCACATGACAGCACACTTCCAAGATTGAACGGAGGTACCAATGGCGCACAGCCCATCAACGGCAGCTTTTTCGGCGAGCATGGCCCAATATCTCCACCTCCAGAGCCATGCAACTTCCCAGGATGCGTAGCGCAGACATGGATGTCGACGCCGTTCTGCTTTCAGCATTTGGCGCGGATACGTTCAAAAGGGCAGAAGGGACCGGGCACGACGGCAGCGGCAACGACGACAGCGGCAACGACACATACAGCAAGGACTTCGATGAACTCGGCCAGGAACCCAACACCACAACCTTCACAACCGGTTGCGACTGCCTCCACAGCCGCGTCTCCGTTGCCCACGTCTGGCACCCCACACCTACCAAGAAACGCCGTGCTTTCATCTGAACTGTCGACCACGTACATGAGGCGTAAGACAGCCCCAGGCAGTGGTTCTCGTCCAGTGCCCCTGACGACACCTTCTTTCCTGCCCCGGATAGGGCAATCTGCAAATACCAATGGCGCGCCGGTCACACCCTCGTCACGCGCCGGCGGCGAGAACCCGGGAGGCTCGTATTTTGCCTCCTCGCACACGCTCCCACGACACAATGGTGCGGCGGCCCACAGCCATGCTGAGCACGGCGAAACCAAAAAGAAAGAGAGCAGCAATACAAACGGTGCAGACACCATTTTGACGCCGTCGGAAAGCCCGCCCGAGTTGCGGGCTTTACACGGCTCAAGAAAACGCTCGCGGTCCGACTTTCAGGATGGAGCTCAACAAACAAACGGGGCGCATAGCGCGCCTGCAGAGAAGGACAAAGGAGTGGACAAGAATACCACAAGCAGGCCAAGTGAAGTGAACGGCGGAACAGTACCGTCGACCACACAGCCCGCCAACGGCCAGAACACTCCCTCAGGCGTATCCTCGCCAAATATAATCGGCAACCACCAAACACAAAAAAACGCACCTACGGCACAGGAACCTCCAATACAAAATTCAACACCACGGCTAGACCACCGCACAGACAACGCCGCGGCCGGCCCTTCCACATCCACGAGACTGGGACTACGGCTATCATTGCTGAGCCGGATACGAGAACGAGACAAGGAGCGGGCCAACAACACAATCAACGGCAAGCCACAAGCACCCAAAGCGGCCATGACATTCTCACTCGACACCTACATCTACAGCCAGGGTCCGGACGTGGCACCCTTACCACCGCCACCCGAGGTTACGATCACGTCCAAGGAGAGACTAGAGGCCGCATCCGCCGCCGTCGCAGCACCCCTGCCAACAGCCTATCCCTCTTCTTCTTCTGCCTCCACTTCCTCCGGGAAAGCCCCTGAGTTCGTCTACGCCCACATCGACCCGCGTGTGCACTGGACCCGGGCGCGGCCCAAGGACTGGCATGACGCCAAACAAAAAGAGATTGCGGCACGGGGCGGGCGCAAAGCCAACTTTGGCAAGGCTGCCCAGCGTGCCGCCGCCGCCCGGCGTCGAGCTGGGGGTGAAGCAGCAGCTGCTACTGCTGCCACCGTGCCTCTGTCTGACGAGTCACCAACGAGTGCTGCAGAAAGCAGTACAGATGCAAACGGAAGCGGTTTCAGCAGTCACGGCAGCAGTAGCAGCCGTGGCTCAAAGCACCAAAAAGCACCAGCAAAATTCCCCGCAGGCACTGCGCCGCCCGCCCAGGTGCCATCGGTCTGGAAAGGGGAGCTGCCGGCCGAGGTGGTAAACAACAAGCCGTGGATGGCACTGCTAAGCAGGTTCGCCCAGGACGAGGAGGCCTGGCGGGCAAAACAAACAACCAATAAGCCAAGCGGCCGGAACAAGGGACGGCAATGAACGGAAGTCCATGGTGGACTATATCATGTTTGGGGACGGGGGAAGAGGGATGCCAACATTGGGCAGCACATTTGCAACGGAATGGGATATTTTACAGGGACAAACTACACCAGGGGCGCAACGCCGGAAAACCAAAGCGCCTAGAGTTTTATAGCATGTTTTTACGTTGAATTTTCCTGCATCTGATAGTTGAATCGAATGAAATGAGATTTTTATTTCTGTGACGGAAGCCTACCGTGAATACAGACGGGCGTCAGTAGAGCACGTTGTCATATATTGCGCCGTAGAAACACACGGCTAAGGCTTGGCGCTCGTCAACACGACAAAGGTCTCAAACGCTCAAACGCGGGGCGTAAGTGGATGCCACAACCGCCTTTGCGCATCCAACAGACATAATAGTGATGACGGTGATGGCGGTACACACATCCGCCCTGGAACCCCTCAAATTTGTTTAGATTTTATCCTGTGTGAGTTTTGATACAGCTCTGGTTGTATTCTTGGCATTTGAGCTGAAGCTCAAGGGCTAGATGTCAACGAGCTAGATCAACTATAAATCAAAAGACAAACCGATAAATTCAGAGCTCGTTTATTTAAGCTCATGAACCACCAGGCTTTCAGTTTGAAAAACTCACAAGTTTATAAATTGAGGGCATTTGTCGCTGTTGGTTTATTTACCCGCTGCAGGAGAACCTGTTGGTTGTTTGTTTATAATTGCAGAGAATTAGGCTGGGTTGTCTATGCACGCATCTCGTGTTGGAACTCACGTTTGCTACGAGTCATGTTGTTGTCTGCTGAGCCAAATAATGGAGGCGAAACATTCCGGAAGCATAGAACATCAGGGGATGGATGGTCTACGAATTTAAAATCGGCGAGAGAAGTGCAGCCATCACGATTAATGGCTAATATGTATACCCCTCAATTTGTTACCATCGAGCAGCACCAGCAGTCTCTCCTTGGCTTTCGTGCCACTTATTTTCTTCTCTGTCGACGTTCTTTTGTGTTTCGCTGCTGTTTGTCTTTGTTTAGTTAATTTCAACGACGAGTCAAAAATCTATAAAGTCGAGGCAACCCCCCTTATCATCACCACTCTCTATTTTCTTTATCTCATCCAAATTCACGACGAAGATAGTTCACTTTGGCTATCCTTATTCCTTTTACCCATCCCAAGCCTAGCCATGTTGCTGTCTACCTTTTTCGTTGTTTTGATGGCAGCTGCTGCTCAAGTAGCCGGCTTCACGATCCCTCCCAACCAGCCGGACGGCGTCTACCAAGTGTTCGTCCACCCCAACGGCACCGAGGAACATACTCGAATTGACGTCGATGACCACGCCCAAATCCCTGACCGCAACAAGGTTCGTGCTGCGGCGGAAGACCCGAACTATGTCCAGTGCATCTACAACCAGGGCCCGCTCAACATCCCCGACACGGACGCGGCGAACAACGCCCTCGACGCCCAGTGCGACACTCGTATGCCCTTGAATCCAAAGCGCAGCACCTACTCCAAGAGCGGCTGCGTCGTGGCCTACTTTTGCAACTTTGAGACCGGCTGGAGCTGCTCGGCCAAATCACGACAAAACTATTCCAGGCACATTACGCAGCAGTGCGGCAACTACATCCCTGGTACCGCCGAGTGGAACGATGGCGACGGCCTACACTTCTCATACGGATACCAGAACTTTTGCTCTGGCGGCGATAATTTCTGTGGCTTCTAGCCATGAAGAGTGAGCCTCGATGCTCAGTTTGGATAGCACGACTCCAGTTTCAATGGGAAATTGTGTGAACTCTCTAGGTTGAAAGCACGGGGCGTGGGTCGCTGAAGGGATCAATTAGAAGACGTGTTGAGAAAAGGCGGTAGAAAAACATATGTAAACAAGTATGAAAAGGACAAGATAGTGAAAAAAGAGGACCGAGAAAAAAAAATCGAAAAATAAAAACATGGCCATGTGTTTTTTTGGCATGGTCAGGTATGACATTTGTCTCTTCTTTTCTTTCGTCCATTTCTCCGCTTGCTCCACAACGTCGTCATGCAAAGCCTCTCGATATGATAGAAATATAACGGCTACCCAGAAAAAATAAGACAAATAAATAAACAACCTACTATTTACATGAAAATAGACCTAACTGAAATTCAAAAACATCAAAGGCAAGTCCCTTCCTTTGGTATACGTCGTATTTTTATCCGTTTTTTGTTTTGTTTTGTTTCTTTCCCGTCTACTCGCCTACCGCTGCGACAGCATGTTCAGCGCGCTGCCCGCCAGAATGAAGCCGGCCTGGTCCTTGCTGACGGTGTGCTTCACCGGCACCAAATACTCATCGCCCGACGACGCCTTGGTCACCTTGAGCTGCACCTCGCCCTGGCCGCGCGCCTGAAGCATGTCGTACAGGCCCACCGTCGCCACCACGTCGCCTGCCTCGATGCGGTCGTAGTCCGCCTCGTTGGCAAACGTCAGCGGCACCACGCCCTGCTTCTTGAGGTTCGTCTCGTGGATACGCGCAAACGACTTGGTCACGACAATGCGCGCGCCCAGGTAGCGCGGCTGCAGCGCCGCGTGCTCGCGGGCGCTGCCCTCGCCGTAGTTGTGCTCGGCCACGACCAGCCACGGCTGGCCGCGCTCGCGCCACTTCAGGCCGAGTTCAGGGATCGTTGTCTTGCTGCCGTCCAGGTCGTACGCCACGTTGACCTCGCCCGTCGCGGCGTTGACCGCCGTGTTGAGCGTGTTGGCGCTGATGTTGGGCAGGTGGCCCTTGTACTTGAGCCAAGGGCCTGCGGCCGAGATCGTATCCGTCGTGCACTTGCCCTGCACCTTGACCAGCACGCGCAGGCCCTCGAGGTCCTGGTCCGGGAACGGCTCAAACGGCTCCAGGATGGCCAGGCGCTCCGACGTCTCGGAGATGGCTACGTCCACCGACGCATCCGGCTTCGGCACCAGCGCCGCAAATGCCGCGCGGCCCTCGTCGAACGGCTTCGGCGGGCCCTCCAGGCCGTGCGGCGCCGGGAACCGGAACTCGCCGCCGTCGGGCGTCGGAATCGCGTCCGTCAGCGGGTTGAAAGTCGTCGAGCCGGCAAACGCCAGTGCCGTCACGATCTCAGGCGATGCCAAAAAGTTCATCGTCTCCAGGTTGCCGTCGTTGCGGCCGCGGAAGTTGCGGTTGTACGACGTGAAGATGGCGTTGGACGTGCCCTTCTCGACACCGTCGCGGCGCTTCCACTGGCCAATGCAGGGGCCGCAGGCGTTGGAGAGCAGCACACCACCCGCGTTGTCGATCGTCTCCAGGGTGCCGTCGCGCTCGAGCGTGGCGCGGATCTGCTCGCTGCCGGGTGTCACGTAAAAGTCCGACACGGGCTGCAGGCCCGCCGACGCCGCCGCCTTAAGCAGGCTCTCGACGCGCGTCATGTCCTCGTACGAGCTGTTGGTGCAGCTGCCGATCAGGCCGGCTGACAGCTTCTGGGGCCACTGCTCCTGCTCGACCGTCTGGCGGAACTCGGACAGCGGGATCGACAGATCGGGCGTGAAGGGACCGTTGATGTGCGGCTCCAGCTCCGACAGGTTGATCTCAATCACCTCATCGAACTCGGCGCCCTCGTCGGCCGAAAACTCGAACACGGCGTTCTTGTCACTCAGCGACGACGCCTGCGTGCCGCGGAACTGCTGGAACCGCGCAGCATCCTGTGCGGCCTGGTCGCGGCGCGTCGACACTAGGTAGCGTGCTGACGCCTCCGTGTAGGGGAATACGGACGTCGTGGCGCCCACCTCGGCGCCCATGTTGGCCATCGTCGCCATGCCCGTGCAACTCAGCGTCTGCACGCCGGGTCCAGAGTACTCGATAATAAAGCCGGTGCCGCCGCGCACCGTCAGGCGGCCCGCTAGGTGCAGGATCACGTCCTTGGGTGACACCCAGCCGCTCAGCTGGCCCGTCAGGCGCACGCCCAGGATGCGCGGTGCCTTGAGCTCCCAGGGCGCGCCTACCAGCGCCTCGACGGCGTCGGCACCACCCACACCGATGGCCACCGTGCAGAGACCGCCCGCGTTGGGCGTGTGGCTGTCGGTACCGAGCATCATGAGACCGGGAATGGCGTAGTTCTCGAGCACGGTCTGGTGGATGATACCGGCGCCGGGCGGCCAAAAGTCAATGCCGTACTTGCGCGCGGCCGACTCGAGGAACGCAAACACCTCGCCGTTGGTGCCGATGCCGGCCTCCAGATCGATGTCGGCGCCCTTCTCGCCGACAATCAGGTGGTCGCAGTGGATGCTGGCGGGGATGGCCGTCTGAGGCAGGTTGCAGGCCATGAACTGCAGCAGCGCCATCTGCGCAGAGGCATCCTGCATGTTGACGCGGTCGGGCTTGAGCTGTAGGTTGGCGGTACCGCGAATCGCGCGGCCGTTGTTGGTGTCGGTGAGCAGGTTCGTCTCGACATCGTCCAGGTGGCTGTATAGAATCTTCTCGGCGAGTGTCAACCGGCGGTCGGCGCCCAGCACGCGCCGCACCGTGGCGTACTTGTTGTAAAGGCGCTCGTAGACGGCGGGTAGCGGGGCGGCATCGTTAACGGTCGAGAAGAGGCGGCGGGCGGCCGTGGGCAGGGCACGCCGTAAAGGCTGCTGCTGGAGCTGAGGAGAGAGGAGTGTGGTTAGCCAAGACGTGAAACAAAAGAGGAAGGTCGTTTTGCGTTGCGGGGGAGAAATGACGAGGCGTACCCTGGCCAGCGCGCCCGATCGTCTAGCAAGCACAATAGGCCCCATGACGGCTCTGTGGCTCTCTCAGTCTATCCTCTTTGGTCGGTCGCAAAGGAAGAGAGACCGGCGGAGTGTGGTCGTGTTCGTGGAGAGGGGTGGTGGTGATTTGAGTAGAATGGTCGCAGTTCAATTGTAAAGTTCAAAATTTGTGGGGGAGGAGCGATCCTCTTAACAAAACGCCAGTGACGAAAAAAAAAAAAATAGTGTGCAATTGGTACTTGCGGGAAGGCACACGACACGCCGGCAATCGGACCCGACAGCGGGCAAGTGCGAAGTGGGGTGGAATGGCAGGTGCGATGGTGTAAGTTCCAGCCAATCAGCGGCCAGTCAATTCAAAAGCAGCCTGCAGCGCATTCTGGTCGCTTTGTTGACTTGAATACGGCGAATGGGCTACCACACGGCACAGCGCACCCTAAAGAATAAAAAACGGTAGTTGAAAACGAAAAGAAAGTAGGTTTGCAGTCGCAAATGATTTAAAATGAGTGACTTGTGAGTTTGGCTCAAGGCGAGGACACTTAGTAGCATGATCGCATGTAAAGCCGACTATAATAAATGGCAAGCTGGTGACTAGAAAAGGACATTTGTTGACATGAAAACGTGCGTGAACTTGTAGAAACGTAAAGCAACATGCTCCAGTGTTGTATCTCATTCTGTGGTGCACAACAGTGCGTGTGTCTTATTAAGACGGTCCAGCATGAACCCCATCACGCCGAACGCCGTAGTAATCATAATCCGTTTTAAAACAAAAACAGCTAAGAGACGAAATGAAACGATCAAAGAAAGCAGCCCGAATATACCCCCGGTAACGTTTACATGACATTGGGGGGGAAAAGGCCTCGAAAAGGAAACGCGCGCCAGTGAAATAGCCTCCACTCCGTCTATGCGAGCTTCTGCCGCTTGACGTCCACGCCTGCAGCACCTGCACCGCCCACAGCGCCCGCAGCCACGATCGTGCCTCCGTTTGCCGACACGTTGCTCGGTACGTCAGCAAGAGGAGGTCGGGAGACACCAGCAGGAGCATCAGTCGGTGGACCACGCTTCATCGGTGGAGGTCGGAACTGGTTGCGGTTGGCAAGAGGGCTCGCAGTGCTAGGCGGTGCTCCGATTCGCCGAACCGGCTCCATGCCGGGGTGGTTCGCACCACTCCGAGTTGCCATGCCACCTGCAGCAGCAACACTAGTCGAGGCATTGTTCGCGATCGCCGGGGCGCCGGCAGATCCAATATTGGACGCTGCGTTGGTCGATGGCGGCAATGCGCTGCCGCCAGCTGGACGGTTGAGTCGAGGGATCGGCTTGGACGAGTTGTGGTCGAATCCAGGCGTCTTGCGGATCGAGGGGCTCTCGGCCTTAGGGTTGAACAGATGGCCAGCCTGGATCGAGGGGGCAACAACGGCAAGAGCATCACCGTCGCCAGCTTTAGCGATAGCACGGGCCGACAGCCAAGGTGTGCCTTCGACTTCGCCTGCACCACCGGCAGCACTGCTGTTACCATTGCTGCCGTTGCCATTTGCTGTCGGAAGCGGCCCGGGCTTCTGTCCATATGGTCCATTACTGTTGCTATTGTTGTTGCTGCCAAAACCTTGCGGTCTCTGTGCTTGCTGCGGCTTATTGTTCTGCTGGTTGTTCGCGCCCTGCTGGTACGGTCTTTGCCCAAAGCCGTTGCCGTTACCATTCGGCCGACCGTTCATAGATGTGGGTGTCTGGGGTGGTCGTGGAGGCATTCCTGCCCCGGCTGGTCTCTGCTGGTTATAGTTGCTGTTCTGCTGCTGTGGCACCACCTGCCGTAGAGGGCTCGTGCTCCTCGAGCCTACGTTCTGCTGCGGAGGGGGAAGAGCGGGTACAGAAGACTCGCGGATAATGAACTCGTCAGGGTGGCCCTCATCAGAAACGCAAAAGTCGGCCTCGTCAAAATCTGTGTTTTGTACGGTCAGTTTCATGCTTCCTTAACACTGCGATATCTGGTGTTGCCTGTAAAGCCATACCTCCTAGTAAGTCGTCGTCAAACATGTCTGCCGTAAATTCTAGGCTGCGGTTAGCAAACTCTTTCAATGGTTATGGCGAGCCGGGGGGGTCATGTAGAAACCTACCAGACGAGTCCGTCAGAACAGACGCCTCGGGCTTAATGGCGGTAGCCACCACCGCTGGAAGCCGTGCTGGTGCCGCCGCCGCCGCAACGGTTGTGGTCTCCTCCTCTGACTTGACAACATAGTCGGCGTGCCGGTGCAGACCCTGCTCCGCAAACGTCCGCTTGTTCACGGGCACAGCTTTCATCTTGGACACCCGCTCCACGTACTTTTTGTCGTAGATGCAGTTGCCCAGGACGTTGCCGAAGCTGCGCAGCGCACGCTTCAGGGCGTCGGTCGTGCCCTCCTTCTTGGCCTTTTCAAAGGCCGCCGCTTTGCCCTTGCAGTTCTCAATGTGGCCGTAGCCAATGTCCTCGTGGTAGGTGCCGTCGCGCAGGGTGACGCGGACAATGACGGACAGACCAACGGAAATCTTGAACGTCTGCGGGTGCTCGTCGACAAAGTCGATCTGGATGTTCTGGATGGAGGAGGACCAGCCGTTGAAGCCAAAGACCTCGTTGGCGAGGGAGATGACTTTCTCGGCGGCAATGTAGTGGACTTTCTGGCCCGAAGGCCCCGCGCGCGCGGACAGGTATTCGGGCCCGAGCTGCTTCTCGAGGCGGCTCTGGAGGGTGGCAATCTCTTGGGCGGTGTACTCGGACAGCCGCTGAACAGGCTGCTGCTGCTGCTGGTGTTGCTGATGTGGTTGGTTCATGTCGCCGAAGCCCTGCTGGGGCTGTATCGACTGAAAGGGGTTGGAGATGGGCTGGTGTTGGTCACCAGGGCTGTGAGGTGTGAGCATGCGTGTAGACAGTCTAAGCAACGGGAGGGGAAGAAAACGTACGCTGGCATCTTCGAGATCGATTCCCGAGGAGAAGCCGGGAGGGTGAAAAAAGGACGTGATCGGGTCCTTCAAAACGTCAACACATCTGTCGGCGACACGACGCGTCTTGCTGGCGATGAGATGGGCTGAGCACCGCAATGAGGCGGCAGTGCTAGATGGGTTAGAGTAAATAATCGAATGCAAAAACACTATCAACAGGCTCCGTTGAACGGTTGGGGGTCGTCGTCCGGGATGCGTGATGCGTACGGGGGTGGTGGTCGTGGCGCGGAGCGGACTCGCGTCTTGGGGGGCCTACCGAGCGTTGACAATGACGAGCAATAGGCAGGCGCGACCTGGCTGGACGCGACGGGCTCTGTTGCCAAACTGACTCGTGGTCACGTGTGTCTTGGTAAAACAGTGGGACGCTCGAACTGGAATTAAGCCGCAGGGCCGTTGCCTGTGCTACCGCAAACCGACAACCAGTGCTAACCCCGCCATGGCAGCCTCCAAAGCGTATCGTTTGCCCACTGAACAGCTCCGCCTCTTCAGGGCTGACTTAGTGGGAAAGACCCTGTGCTACCCCGTATAATAGCGGCCGTAGCGGGCTCGGCCACTAGAAACATAAAACAGACACACAGAACAGCTCTCACTGAGACAATGGGTGGTCACAAAAGGATGCACCACAAGACATTGAATAAAATAATAAAATAGTAAAATACATCAAAAATGCTCGTCCCCCATCGGAGAATATAAGTGGAACATGGCGGAGTACACGTATGCTTCTTTCTTCCTTCTTTCCTGTCTGTCTCGATTGTCTGTATGCGACCGTAGAATCTGAACCGGTGGGCTGACAGAAATGAGACAAAATGACGGGGGTTTCGAACGAAGGGCACATGCACGAAACATACACTCTCTGCGAAAAGACGGGGAAGACGTGTGATGGAGGCCTGCTATTTTTGCACACGACACAATCAAAAGCTTGGCGGGAGCGGCCGAGGATGAGAGAAAGAAGGACGGGAGAGGGGATGGAAGAATGGAAGGAAAAGTCAAAAGGATGAACATGTGGTCCGGTGATCGTCACAACCGGGAATCCCGAGCACAGAACATGGAAAGGTTGGGCGAGCATGGCGACGACGTCGATCAGGGGGCCAGCCGAACCAGAAAGAGAGTGTGCGTAAGCTTGATAGGGTGAGGCAACGTATCCTATTTGAGGGAGTTGAAGAACGGCAAACGTAAAATAAGAGACATGATCACAGATGGTGCCAGATGGAAGAGTATGGTACTATGAGTATCTTTGTGTTTAATTGTTTGTATGGAACAAGTACGTGGACAGCAGACGACAGAACGGTGGTCCTGCTATGCAAACAGCATGATATAAACACGACAAAAACGCCAGACACAAGTTGCGGAGAAACATGTGAATATAAAAGCACAACACCGAAAGACACAATCCTCCCATCCTTATATTTCCTGACATGGAAACACAAGACAAACAAAAGCACAAAACAGTAAAGACGTCATCGGAAGCGCCCTTTCCCACAAAATCGACAAGAACATGATTATGCAAGTAGACAGGAAGATGCTGGGGCCGAAGCAACACAAAGTGAGAGGCTGGCCCACATGATAGACAAGGGTTGATGAAAAGTGCACAGAACATGAATGCAAAAGTACAAAAAGAGGAAGATAATAAAAACGAAAACGAAAACGAAAACGCCGCCTGAAGATGGATGGTTCCCTGGGTTCCCTGAATTCTATTGAACGCTGGCCGTTATAAACACCGTGTGATGGGGGTCGAAGCAACTAAGAACATGGAAGGCGAAAGAGCAGAAGATGAAGCATAAACCCGGGGGTTTGTGGGAATGAACGAGAGAATGAGGGATTAAAACGAGGAAGGGAAAATGCAAATGAAAAGAACAGATGAAATAGAAAGAAAAACCCGAAAAGTTGAAAAGAAAATAAAGTCATGAAAGTTCGTTAAAAGTCGGTTGTGCGAGGCCGTTGTCGGGCAGACTCAAGACCGCAAAGTGCCATGTCTTGCTCCTACCAGGGACCGACACGGACGGGTGAGCCAAAGGTGCCGTTCATCAGCTGGTTGCGGATGGAGTTGGGGTCGTTGCTGCCCGAACCGGTACCGGCACCGCCGTTGTTGCCTGCTGCACCCATCCAGCCGACGTGGGTCGACAGCGCACTCATGGCGGCCTCGAGACGCCCACCGGACTGCTGGTTGTGCTTGGACAAAATCTGGTCCCAGTGCTCCGACAGCAGCAGCGACGTGAAGCCGCCGCCGCCGCGCTTGGAAGCCTCCTGGATGACCACAGCCCAGGCACGGGCAATCTCGTCGTAGGCGCCCTCCTTGTGCTGGCGGTACGTCGGGCTGTCCCAGTCGGGCAGCTGGTGGATGATTTTGGTGGTGCCGTCCAAGAACTCGAGCGACGCGGACGTTTGGGACTCAACAGGCGGCAGGAACTGGCGGGTGTATTCGGAGATGGCCTCGACGAGGGCGATGAGCGGCTGCTTGACGCGGTAGTAGTTATAGTCGGCGCTCGAGTGGCCGTACGGCATGGCCGAGCGGAGCCGGTCCTGGTACTCGCCGAGGAGTCGTAGCGTGGACGCAGGTGTGGGACGCGGGGCATTGTCGGCGACTTGCTGGGAGATGTCGGGGTGGTGATCGCAGATGGTCTGGAGGATGGTGCGGAGCTGCGAGGCGTCAAGGGCTTCGAGCAGGCGTGGCAGCGGCAGTGGGCGGCCGGTCATGTCGGCGGCACGGGCTTTCTTGACAGGGCGGGAGAGCTGGCGGTTGGAGATGGCGGGCGAGCTCATGGGCGAGACGGACATTTCATCCACACCGTCGTCGTCGGCTTTCCGTTTCTTGGAGGCGGCCATGGCCATGTTCGGGAAGGGAGACACTGGAGGAGGACGGTTAACACGACAGTCACAACAGAGCCAAGGAAAGGACAACGAAGGAAAGGGGGAGAGCGTACTGGACCGGGAAGGGGATTGTCTTGGAGACTCGTGCTGATGGGGGAAGATCGGCGGTTGTGTTGGCAGCAAGACGTTCATTTTCTTGAGAAAAAAAAGAAAGAAAAAAAAAGAGGCGATCGAATTGAAACGAGGGCCGGGAAATGAGCACGAGGCGAAGGACGGCAAATCGGGGTGGATGATGCCGTCCTTTTCGGTTCTCGGATGGACAGAAGCAGGCGCAGACGCCGTCAAAGAAAGGGCTGCGGTTCGTTTGCGTCGGACAAGACGTCGGTCGAGACAGGCGATGGCGGAAGGCGGTCGTGATGATGATGGCTCGGGATCGGTGCCACGGGATGAGCGAATAAGGTGAAGGCAGCCGGGAAAGGGAAGACGGCGATGTCGAACGGACGTCGAATGCGTTCGATGCAGGACGACGAGGACGAAGGATGCGGAAGAAAGAGAAAAGGTGAAAAGGTGAAAAGAGGAGAAGGGAGGGAAAAGATTGGGCTGGTGCGTTGTGTGGTAGCAAAATAGAGAAGAGTCGAGGCGAGGGAGAAGGACGAAAAAGAGGAGACGAAAAAAAGAGGAGGAAGAGGCGAGTCGCTTGGGCCAGTCAGGTTGGGTTGGGTTGGGCCAGGGAATTATTGTGTGGTGGGCACTCGTGCACTGTTTGTGTGGTGGGTGGGTGGACTGGGGGCACGGGACGAGGATAGCGTCTCGTAGGAGGCAGCCGTGGATGGTCACTGGCTGAAGTCCAGGCCTAGCCTACGACCAGCCCAAAGTGTCCGCCAGCGGTCGCTGGGGCAGCTGGGCCGTGAAGTTAAGTATCTTACAGAGTACAGCCGCCAGCCATGTGCGTGTCGAGATGTGGGGCCGCCCCCCGAAGTTTACAGGGCATTACTCACTGGATTAGTGACATACGGGCGGGCATCGCCCAACCTTATCTCCCAGTGCACGAGCACCCAGCGAAGTACCCTGGGCGGTCTCCACAGCGGACCACAACTAGCCTAGAACCTGCTAGTGAGACAATCAGCCAAAGCGACTCTCATATTCCCTGACATGAAAGACATCTTGCTGCCGCCAGAATTGTGAATGAATTCCCATCTCACGCTCCTTACGTCCTCGTAGTCGGCCGTGCAATTCACCGTGCTCCTTACATACGGTGAGCCTCTCTTCGCACCGGAGGAGACACCGCCGCCCGTCACCTGCAGCCAGCAAATCAAACTGGCCCGTCCAAGGGCACCCTGGCACAAACGCGGCCCTGGGGCCAGGCGAGCCAGGTCCGTGTGCTTTCTGTGCAATTCCGCCGACTCCCTGACGGCGGCAAGGTCAGCTCGGCCAGGATTAGCTCGTTCAAAGTGGTGTGTGGGATGGCGGCCAACGAGGTGTCTCAGGGCCCTGTCTTGGCCAACCAGCACAGCACACCAACCGGCCAGACACGGAAGGAAAGAGTCGAGGGCGTGCAGGCCAGCCGCACGCCAAAGAGCAATAGAGAACGGTGGGGGTGCCAAACGGGGGAAAAGCAGTCCATGCCGGGATTATCTGTGTAAGGATGCCCGAAGTAGGAAATGGCGTCCCTTCCCTTTTCTCTTTTCCACTCAAACAAGGGAAACCGTAGACGGGTGTGCCGAAAAGCGGTGAAAGAGAGAAGGCGCACTCCGTAGTGGGCGCCAACGCAGAGTGACAAGAAGAGGAGCGGTGGTGGCGGCGCCGTTCGTTACGTCCCTCACTGGGAACTGAGAACAAGAAAGGGAGCGCTTCGGGCGGGAATCCTCAGTTGCTCCTTCCCTTTCCCTTTCCCCCTCCCCCCCTCAAAGAACCGTTGAAACCGACCAACAGACAACTATCGATGCTTAGCCCTGGCCAGCGACAGCAGACTAATAGTTGGGTTTCAGGCTACGTGATACTCGTCGACAAAGAAATATGCCGCAAACTGCAGCCAATACGCCGTATCTTACTTGGCCCCTAAAAGGGCCCCTAACGCTCGCTGTCTTTGAAGACACACAAACACGGAGATGGCCAAAAAGTGGGCCGGAAAAGTCCGGTATTGCCAGCGCCGGGCCACATGGCAGAAATGGCAAAACCGGTAGGAGCGAACAAGGAATCTGGATATTGCTGGCAGAAAGGGGAGTGAGGCACGTGAACAGGCAATAACGCAAATGCATTTGGATAAAGCAATCGGCGTAAGCAATCCAAGAGTAGGCGAAATACACAAATTGCCAACTCAAAAGTGAAAAGGTATAGGCTCGACAGGGAAATAAAAATGCCATCATCAGGCACACGACAAGCCCGGCGACTCTGTTGGTTGGCGAGGGCATATTACAGCGCCTATCGCTCGAGACCTGCTCACTGTACGCCGTTCCTGTAGAGCACTAACAGCCACCAAAAGCTTATCGTTATCGCCCCACTGATAAATTTTCGATAAGAAAAAAAGTCGAGAGGGAAAAAATGGGCGGTTTCTCCGACGTACTTGCACGGCAGAACTTTGTCTCTCTACTCGAATACATCACCAACGACAAACAACATTGGATATTGGGTAGACCACCTCCATCCGTATCCAAACACACCCCCACGAATAAAATGGCGACCGATATTGAGACAAAGGCAGCTGCGGCTGCCCCCATCGAAGCGCCCTCCTCCCCATCCTCGCCATCGGCCCAGAAGAAGCGGAAAGCCGCCAACGACGACGTCCCCGAAATCGAGGTCGACCTCTCGCTGCCCGAGCCACCATCCAAGCGTGCCAAACGTGCCCTCAAAAAGGGCAAGCCCCTCCCGGCGAAGCCCAAGTCCGACGATGAGGACGACGACGACAACATCCCGGCCCGCAGCGGCGCCAAGGGCGACAAGGACGACAACAAAAAGGCCGAGCGCTCCCAGTTTGGCATCTGGATTGGCAACCTGTCCTTTACCGTCACCCGGCCCCAGCTGTTCCGGTGGTTCATTGACAGCTCGGGCGGCGCCATTGCCGAGGCCGACATTACGCGTGTGAACCTGCCCCTGGGCAAGCGCCAGCCGCACCAGCAGCGCCCGAACAACGTCAGCGCCGACAGCAACGGCAACAACGCGCCGCCCAACAAGGGCTTCGCCTACGTTGACTTTCTGACGTACGAGGCGCAGGTGGCCGCGACGGCGCTGTCCGAGACGGAGCTGGACGGCCGCCGCGTGCTGATCAAGGACAGCAAGTCGTTTGAGGGCCGGCCGGCCAAGGAGCGCGAGGGTGGTGCCAGTATCGGTGCCGGTGCTACCGGCGCTGCCGGTGAGAACGCCGGCAAGAACGGCGACGACACGGCCGCCGCGCCCGCGGCCGGCATGACCAGCACCAAGGTTTTCGTTGGCAACCTGGGCTTCGACACCACGGAAGAAGACCTGCGCCGCCACTTTACGCCCTGCGGCCCCGTCGCCTGGGTCAAGGTGGCTACCTTCCCCGACAACACGGAAAAGTGCCGCGGCTACGGCTGGGTGCAGTTCGGCGGCAAAACGGACGACGGCGAGAACATTACGCCCGAGGCAGCGTCCAAGGCGGCCGCGGCGGCCGTCCTTGGCTTTGCCAAGATCACGGAGACGGTGGACACCGAGGAGGACTTTGTCGCCGAGGCGGCTGCGGCCGCAGGAGACGAGGAGGAGGAGGAGGGCGAAGACGACGAAGCAAAAGAGGACACCAAGGCGACACCACGCAAGACCACGTCGGCACAGCCGCGCACAAGGCAGCGCAAGTGGTGGGTCAACCAGCTCAAGGGCCGCCCGCTCAAGATCCAGTTTGCCGAAGACGACGCCATTCGCTACAAGAAGCGCTTCCGCAAGGGCAAGCCGCAGGGCGGCGAGGGCGACGGCCAGGGTGCCAACAAGGACCGCGAGCCGAGAGAAAGACGGCCCCGTGCCGATAACCAGCAGTACAAGCACCAGGATGCCAATATTGCGTACCGGACGGGTGCCATTACGGCATCACTTGGCAAGAAGACGTTGCTGGAGTAGACTTTTTATGTGTCTTTTGTCTATTTATTTTCATTTTTGGCATTTGTGGGCTTCTTACGCATGTATGGCTAGAGCGATTTTTCATAATTTTTCACATGTAACGTGTATATTCACAGGCGTTCTCGGATGATGGCTTATTCTCCTTTTTTTTGGCTGATGCTATGTTTTGCTGACTCGATCGATGATGTGTGCTAATGCTTGTGCTTTTTCACAACTTATTAAAAATCAAATTCATTCGGTCAGTAAGCCAAAGTGAAGGAACTGTGGGCTTTAATAATTTATTTAAATGAATACAAAGCTACATAGATAAACCTACGATAATTATGGTACAGAGCTAAAGGCTATCCGGTAGGCATCAAGCTCAATGGCGACGAGAAAAATCGAAAACAATAGACAAACTGTTTCAATTTGGTGAAGTTGACTAAACTAATAGAGACAAACTTTGAAAATAAATACATAAACAGATTCGCATGCAGTCGGAAAGTCGTAACTTCAAGTCAGCCCGTCCAGGGCTCCGGCAACCATCCGACGCTCCAAATATCTCTTAAAAAGAGCGTGCTAAACAAAAGCAATAATAGAAAAAGAGCGTAGAAAATTCAACGTAAACGAAAATATAAAGAGATACTGCATTAATATCACACAGAAAAGAACAAAAAAAGAACGCCTAAAAAAACAAAATCCGGTAACAGATGAAACCTAAATCAGGTCACGCGCGGCGTTGTTCGACCCGTGCGGCCATATTTGTCAAGAAACGGCCTACTTGCGGGCCTTGGTCTCCTCGCCCACCAGAGACTCCTCGTCGGACGCATCAAGGATGTCGTACTCCTCGTCGGTCAGGAAGCCGTCGTCCGAGTTCTCGACAGCCCAGTCCTCCTCCTCCTCAAAGTCGAAGTGGTCGGCCTCTTCGACGGGGCCCTGCTCAGCGGCCTCGTGGATGCTGGCCACGGGCGACTCCTGCTCCAGCTTGGGGAAGATCATCTGGCTGTCGGTGGAGGTCTCCGACTTCTCGTCGGCCTTCTCATCGGCCGTCTCGTCGGCCTTCTCCTCGATAACCTCCTTGGGCTTCTCCTCGGCCTTCTCCTCGGCCTTCTCCCCGGCCTTCTCGTCAACGGCGGGAGCAGCCTTGGCGGGAGCGGCATCGGTATCGATCTCCTCCTTAGTGCGCACATTGATATCGCACCACAGGCGGTCACCGAACTTGACACCACCCTTGGTGGTCAGGCGCCAGTACGAGATGATCTTGCCCAGGCGCGAGGGCGCACGCAGCAGAATCGTGAAGGGGGCCTCCTCGCCAGGGGCCAGGGCCTTGTAGCAGATGGTCGACTCGGAGGCCGACACGAGCTCCTGGATACCGGCCGGGTTGTTGGGGTCAACGTGGCCCATGTAGTCGCCGCCAACGAAGCGGACGCAGCAACCGGCAGGCCAGGCAACCGAACCCGTGTTGCGCAGGATCCAGGTCTGCTCAAAGGCCTGGTTCGGAAGGAACGAGGTGCCGTCCCGAACGGCCTCGCTCTTGAACATGGCGCCGAGCAGCTTAGCGTCAGGCTCCACGGCGGCGGTCTCCTCCTTCTTCACCTCCTCCTTGGCCACAGGGGCAGCGGTCGGCTTGATGTCCAACACCGTCTGGACCTTGTTGGCACTGAGGCTGCTCTTCTCGGCCGCGGCGCTCTCGAAGCTGCCAGGAGTACGAGAGGTGAACATCCTTGGGCGACGGTCGCCCATGGTGGGCATGCGGCGGCCGTTGTCATGCTCGCCGGTCGTCGTGACGGAGACGTGGCGGACGGGCGTCCGGAACTTGATGAGAGGGTGGGTCTTGTTGTGTGTGTTGGCCGGGCTGGCCTCACAGGTGGCGCAGAAGTCCTTGTTGTTGCAGACGGCGCACTTGAAGCGGTTGCCGCGGATCGGCGAATCGCAGAGGCCGCTGACGGCGCAGTGCGGGCCGTCGCAGTAAATGCCGTTGTGAATGAACTGCTCGTCACCCGACTTGCCCATCAGAGGCTCAACGAGCGGCTCGTAGATGGGGATAAACCGATGGTCGGGATGAATGAAGCCCGCGTTCAGGACACAGTCGGAGCAGTAGTCCCAGTCGGGGCAGTCACTGCACTTGTGACGGACACCGGTGATGAACGCCTCGCAGCCGTCGCAAACAGCATTGTGGCGGTAGCCACGGCCGGCAGACAGGCGGCGAGTCACGTTCCAGCCGAACTCGGTGCCCTTGACAGCGGGCTGGAAGGCGTGCTTGGGGTGGTGGCCGTGATCGTTCTTCACGAAGCAAGCCTTGCACAGATCAAAGTCGAAGCACTCAGAGCAGTGCAGGAACTCGAACTCGGGAAGCTCCCGGATGCAGTTGTTGCAGGTGCGAATCTGGTACTTGCGGAACGCCTGCGCGCGGGCCGCGTCATCCACGACCGCCATGGCGGGCTTGCTGTCCTTGACGGCGCTTGCCACCGCGGGCACCTTCTCGGCAGGCTTCTCCGCCGGCTTCTCCGGGGCCTTTCCGGCGGCCTTCTCCGACGTGGTGGAAGACGAAGCAGACTTGGCCTTGGGCGGAATCCGCTCGGTGGTGCTGTTGACGATCAGGCCGTTCTGGATGTTGCGGCGAATCATCCAGTGCTCCGGGTTGTAGCATGTGATACCAAGCTCAATGCAGGTCTCGCAAAGGTCAAAATCGCCGGCCTCGCAGGTCGAACAGTGGTAGTGGGCGTCAGGGACCTTGCGCTCGCAAGAGTTGCAGCACACGGTGAAGGCGGCACGCGGGGCCGTCGCCGCCGCGAAAGCTCCAACATCGGGCTTGGTCGACGCAGCGGCGTTCTGCGCAGTGGGCAAAATGCTCGAGCTCGAGTTGTTGTAGCCCCAGGCATAAGGGTAGTCGCGGGTGCACTTGGCAACCGGGATGGGCTTGGGAGCCTCCGTCGAGACACTCGTTGCCGACGCCGTGGCCGTAGGGTAGGGGAAGGTTGAGTACTTAAGATACGGGTTGTGCTGGTAGTAAGCAGACGGGGGCAGGTACGCAGGCTCCGCCGGGGCGGTCGAGTTGAGGTTCATCTGAGCAATGGACGCTTCCATGAGAGCGTAGTTACGCTCAGCAAGATCCTGGCGGTTCTGGGCCATGTTCCGCATGGTCGCCTGGTAGCGCTCGTCGGTTTCCTTCTCCCACTCGCTCTCAGTCTGGCCTTCGGGGAAGTGACCGGGAATGTCGGGGTACGCATCGATGCAGCGCTGAACAACATCGGGGGTCAGCTCGTGAGGCTTCTGCTGGAACTCGGCGAGGGCTGCGAGAGCGCTGGTAAGGGAATCCTTTGAGGAGCCGGCGGTCGGAGCAGCGGGAGCAGCAGCGGCAGCAGATGCTGCGCCTAGCGAAGTCGATGCTTCTGCAGAAGGGGGGGCAGGTGTCGGAGCCGGTGCAGAGACAGGGTCGGCTGGGGTGGATGCTGCGCGTGTCGTTGGCTCAGATGCAGCGGGTGTTGCTTCTGGGACGTCTTCGATTGTGACGGGTCGAGGGCCAGTCGACTTAGCGAGGCTCTCAGCGTCGTTCTGGTCGGAAGTCGGGCTCTCGGCATCGCGGTAGACAACACGCAACTTGAGCTTCTGCTTCGCCTTGGCAGCGCGGAGCAGCTGCCGGTACACGCCCGGGTTTGTGTGTACAAGAGGAATGTTCTTGCCGGCCGAGTCGGAAAATCGTTCAAAGGAGCATGGTGTGCCGTCGGAAACGGCGAGAAGTTCGCGGAGCTAAAGATGGACGAGAAGAGTTAGCAAAACGAAGTTTAAACAAAAATATGTGCCGGAGGCGGTAACAGGAGGGCGGTAAAGCTAACCTTCTCTTCTAAGGCGGGCAAGCCTGCAGTAAGAACACTGTAAGGGATTTTGGTTTTCTTGTGTGACTTGACTTCGTCGTCCAAGGTGAGCTTGACGACGATGGGCGTGTCGGGTTGGATTGGCGTGGTTGGCGCCATGATCTGTATTGTTCGTATTGGTGGTATTACCCGTAGCAGCGAGGGAAGTAGCAACCTTGGAACGTCGAGTGGCAACGGTGACCACGGTAAAGTGTGGAGTACTGTCATTGTTAGATTTTGATATTTAGATGCCACAGTAAAAAAGCTCCGTATTTCCCGGCAGAAAAAGGTGTGAAGGAGACGTAGAAAATATATTTGCGTAGAGAAGGGACCTGAATAAGAGCCGGCGATGCAAGGGGCCGCCAGGCATTATGTAGATGCCAGAGGTGTGAAAACAACCGACGATGCGTCAAAAGAAACATTTTGCAACACAAGTCAAAACAACAACAAAAACAAAAACAAATTGCCATTTAGGGGATGGGTGAGGTTGTGGGTGAGGAGGCGATACGAAAGCAGAGGATCACCGGGCATTAGAGTTGGATGGTGAGTATGCTTACAATGTGGATGCTGCAGATGTTGGTTGGAGACAGTGCCAATGCGATAGCTCCGTTGCCCGTATAGGGAGAATGAAAAGAGCGCCGACGGTGAAAATTTGATGATGCTAATGCGAGAATGAAGAGCAATAGATTTCTGAGATGCAAAATGATGGATGCGTCGACAGAAGATGGGGATCCCGTCGAGATGATAAAGAGGGGAAAGAAAGAGAGAAAGGGAAGGAGGAGCGAGTGGAGGGAAGGTGCGACCGCCCTGGTTTTGTCGGTGAAGATAGGGCGGCGGCCTGAATGGCAGGGCGGGCCAAAAGGGAATGGGCGGCGGCGGAACGAGAGAGGAGGCAGAAACCAGACAAGTGAGGAAGGAGGAGGCAAAGAAAGGGCGGGTCCCCCCAGTATGGGCCGTTTTGGACAAGACGCAGGAAGGCGCGGCGATTATTGGCCAGCGGAGGGACGGAAAGTGGGGTGGCGAGGAGTTGCCAAAAGCCGCGCCCCCAGGCAGTCAGATAATACGAATCGGGGGTGGTGGTGTCTACGCAATAGGCGGGCAGGCTTGCAAAAGACGAACACCGCATGATAGCGACGAGGCAAGGCGAGTGAAGAGAGAGCCAGAGAAAGCCTGGGAGCGTGAAAAGGGCGAGAGCGTACGCGTGAGGAGGCGTGTGCCCCACTTGCCCAGTCTGTCAAACCAAACACTGGGAGAAAGAAGGGAATGGCGGTGGGCGGGGGTCGACGCCGCCCAATTAACACAACTGGGCGGAGGAAAGAGGCAGGAGCAGGGTCACAAGGGTCACAGGGTGCAAAAGAGGTGCGAAGGGAAGGAGCGAAACACGCCGCCAGTGCCACTTTCCCTTGGGTTCTTTTGTGCGTCAATGTACGAGTATTGCTGCTTTGTCAAAGGTCCTTTCGTACCTTCTATATTCTGTCACGGCCGGTCCTGTCCCAGTCTCTGCCACAGAGAGCAGCGAGGTTCTTGATTCACTTCGCGAGACCCAGCCGGTCCGGCTACGATAACAGGCGTCGAATGGGGACCTGCACAGATGCACGATGGATCCAGCTTGGTCAGATGCAGGCAGTGGAAGCCTCGTAGTGGTGCTCGCCGGCGAGAAGGCTCTGGAGCGATAGCATTCAATTCAGGCAGGCGATGGCGTATGTACGTCGTAGTGGGTAAGAAAGTGGGAACAAAAGGAAGGAGCGCTTGTTCAGAAGGGAAGTGGGGCACCAGGCGGGGCCAAAGGCCTGAAGCCGTCACAAAGGCTCGTGCCCCCTCTGACCTCTGATTCCCTTCTTTGAGCGAGTCTGTCAGCATGTGCAGAGACGTGCTCAAAGGCAGCAGACGAGTGTACTGGTGCCGGGTCAAACGGGAAGGTATTACGCACCGAGCTCTCGGGAAAAGTAAGATACTGCTCGTAACTTACAGCATTGCCCAGAGCTCATGCGTAGGACTCGTCCACGCAACAACGTACAGCGGTACCAACCCGCCAAGAAACAGCGGCCGCGATGCCTGGCATGCTGTACAACGCGAGCGAAAACAGGGAAAGAGCGGCTGGGCGAGAGTCAACAGAAAGGAAAAGAGGAAAGAGCGATGAAGTGGTCAGACGAAGGCGTGTAGCTGCTTGAGCGACCTCCTATTTCGTTATCTTTCTCTACAAGCTCACAAACACACATGCTACAATGGCGTCGAACACTGAGCTGCACCAGAAAGACGCCGCTCTGCACTTTCTCTTGTACTTGTTAGTGTTTTTAGGGCTTTTAGTCTTTCATGTCTTCTTGCACTATTGCTTGCTTTGTTCTCCCTTTGCAGCGGCCGTCGTTCGGTAGCTGACAGAGCGACAAGCTGGGAGCTGGGAGCTTTCCAGCAAAAAGAGATCTCAAGCTCATCGCCAAACTTGCCGGAAGCTCCGTCCAACTGCTGAGCTCCCTCAGGCATCGAAAGAGGCGGCGCGTCATGGGTGGCAAACGGCTGGGAAGGGATACGACAGGCCGTGATACGACAATGAGATCACCGGCGATTCCTGACACATCAAGACGACAAATTACGTCTCGACTCGGACGACGACAAGGCTGCTGCAAGCTTACGACGTTGCGCATGAATATGGCCCCTGTGTAACACCGCAGTTCAGTCAGTATGGGATCCCCTACTCTGTACGTTCCCTCCTCTATCTACCCCGCCTGACATGTGTTTTCTGGGAGGCACCTCCTAGGAAATGATCAGAAATTATATTCCCTCTTTTCGAAAAGAGCAGACACAACAAATGCATGAATCTCAGCACACTGAGGGTATCCTCAGATGCGGGACAATATGCAAAAGGAGCATCAGCGCCTGTGCGAATATGAATGCGGGGGAAACGTCGAGGGCCTAACGCCCATGGCGACCAACAGTCCAACACACGACAGCGGGATCAACGGCTGAATTCAACAGCTTCGGCCACCCCTTGAAGGGTTGAGATTTCTCCTAGTTCATCGTGCATCATCATTCATTTATCAAACTCGAGATGCAGGTCGAATGTTCTGTCGGTGTTGTCAACTCTTCCATCAACCCCTGCCTTCCTATCGTCTCCTTGTCTCGTCGGCCCCTCTCTGTTGCAGCACTAGCGTAGGCAAACAAACTGGGGACCCGAGTTTTGTAAGTGGCCACTAGCCCACTGACGACCAGGCTGCGCTGTCGGGGTCGAAGCTGCACATAATTATTTCGCATGGCTCTGTGGTTGCTTTCTCTGCTCTCTTTGCGACTGTTCTTGGCTGCATGCTCGGCTTGTTGGAGCTTTCGCTTGACAAACAAAATAGCCACCAAAATGCGGAAGCAGTGCGGCGTGGGGGAAGCTGACGAGCATTTGAGCGACAAAAACGCATGATGGGAGCAGCTGGAAAACAGAGAGCAGCAAGGGTAGACAGGCATTGGCCGGAGCTCTTTCATGCAGCTTGAGTGGGCCTTGCCACGCAGACGAGAGAAAGACGTGGGAGAGGAGGAGTCGTCGGCATGAGACAGAGCCATAATACCGGCATTCGCTTATTTCTGGTATTTTTTTTTTCTGATATTAGCCTAGACAGATCGAGGGTCGCCTTGTCTTGGCCGGCTGGGTCTCGATCCGTCTGGCCTTGCGGGTGGCCCAGCAAAGTGGCAGGGCGGAGGACTCGAAGACAAACAAAAAAGAAACAGACAGAAACAAAAGAAACAAGAGCGCACTCAGGGTCGAAGGCGGCGGCTGGACAAACGATGCCACTGGCTGGGAGATTGGGTCCCCTGACACAAATTGTACCCAGAAGGAAGGCGAGAGAGGGGTTGGACAGGATAGGACGTGTACGCCACTCATGTGCCCCCCTGTGTGTCTCAACATGTCTCAATCTCCCGGGAAGCAGGGCAGCTGGACAAAAAAAGGAGAGAAACACAGAACAGGACAAGCCGGGGGACATGGTTCTGGAAAGCCTGTCCCGAGTATTGTCGGCAAACGATTAGAAAACAATCCAGACCAGGCCGCTGTGCCAGGCCGTTGTCGATCGCGGGGAGGGTGGCCGAGTTGCCCGACGTTGCGGCTCTTGCTCACGTCTACTTGTCTGCCTGGCCATGGCCATTTGTCAAGACAAAAAGAGTCGTAAGGGGGGGGAATATTGGTAGACAGCAAAAAGGTGATCCGCAATTATGCCGGGGCAAAAGAAAAGGAGAGACTCTTGTCGACGCAGCGTTTCTGCCGCCTCGCGTCGCCTTGCCGCAACTTGAGCCTCATGTCACTTGGCCAGAGTGCCTCTCGCCTATCGTCTATCGTACCGCCTGTCCAGTCCGACCGGTCGGGGCCGAGTATTCATAACCAGTTCCGTCGTTTTCTGTGTCCTTTTCCAGCAACTGGGTCTCTTCTCAAACAAAATTCTCCGAGGAACACATGGATCGGCCGTAGGACAAGTAAATGGTCTCCGTAGCCAAATGCAATTTGAACACAATCAAAATGAAACTGGGCTTCTAGAAGCACAAAATGTGCATGCATGGACAGCTCGCAGGATTGTGTTTACTCGTGTTTGTTTGTTGTCCGACATGGAGAGGATCAGGGGAATGAAAAGGGCCAGACCTGGCCATGGGTAAATAAAATGCACGAAAATAAAGTATGAACGCAATGATGAAAGTAAACGACAACAAAAAAAAAAAACATCGGTCCCGGCCATAAATAAAAGCACACGTAGATTACACAACGATCGGTCCCCTGTAGACCGCCACCTCTGAAGCTCTCTGCTGTCGGTCCCAAGAACCGTCGAGAAGCTGCTTTAGAGTTTGTGTCAATGCCGCCTGGTCGTACCGCTCCATGGCCTTCTTGGGGGCCACAGCGGCACCTTCTCCAGCAGCATGCTTTTCCTGGCTTGCCTGGGTCGGAACGGCCAGGCACCGGATGCCGAGCTGGCCCAGAGCCTCAGCATCAACCTCAGGCGCAGTACTGCTTCTTGGGCCATCCTCAACACCATCCGCCGCCGTCTCCAGATAAACGAGGTGCGTCACGTACTGGCGGCACTCACTGTCCTGCACAGGACTAAAGTCCGACTGGCTCTGCTTGCACGCCCCGACAATCGCGCGCACAAAGTCGACGGCCGTCATCGCCTGGTTGCGTGGTCCCGTCTCCCGGTCCAGTCGGCTGTTGACGATGAGCACCTTCTTCCGCGGCAGTGTGTTGGCACTGCCTTCACAGGAGATGGCTGCTCCGACACCCCGCAGTACAAGGCTTGGGACAATGCTGGTGTAGAGACTTCCGATGCTGTAGATGATGGCCTCGGCCTGTCGTAGTGCTGCGAGCGCCTTGGGGTTGGCCTGTGGCCGGATCTCGTGGCCGTAGGGGTTAATGTACCAGATGCGAGCAATGCGTGAAGGGAGATCCTCCTCGTCCTCTTTGCTAAAAGCGATCTGTGGCTGCCGGAGTACCGGCAAAGACCCGGGCAACGTTGCGTCCTCAAAGTCGACTGCCGTGCTAGCCCGTTTCCGTGCCTTTGGATCCCGGCGAAACACGGGCCCAGCGGCCCCACCAGCCAAGGGTAGCCCGCTGCCCTCTGGGGCCACCTCCACTTCTCCTATACCATCTGCTCCTCCACCGCCTGTGGCTCCCACAGTGAGCGGCCCGCCATCGGGCAGCGATGTCGGCAACGAAGGATGGCTGATGTTGGCCTGCCCAGCAATGGTCGTCCCGTCGACGAGGCCGGCCGAGATGTGGTGCGTGAAGTTGGAGTTGATGGCCGGCAGTACGGCAACGTGGTCCGGGATGCCGCAGAGCAGAGACAGCAGGTAGATGCCCGCTTCGAAGGACCCCGAAAACAGCCGCGCGCCGGTCAAGAACAGGTTGCCCACACTGGCACCGGCAAAGTTGAACACAGACGTCGAGGGCCGCGCTCGCTTCACGATCTCGAGGTTGAGCGTGTTGAGCACGGCGCGGATCAGCTCGCGTGCCGCACTCGGGACAAACGTCCACAGCAGATGGCGGGCCTCGACGAGGTCAAGCCACTCGGTGCGCGCCTGGTTGGGATCGGACGCGCAGAGCCGGTGCTCGAAGAGAACGCGGAGGGCCGCTCGCTCGTTCCCCTCATCGTCACTACTCGGGATGAGGCGTACAAGACGGCCTATATCACGTGTCAGTTCATGATCCAGTCATCTGCCATCGCGATAAGGCATGTCCGCAGCCAAAAGGGAAGAGGTGGTATACTTCGCACGTCGCCCACGCCTATCGCATGCAATGTTAGCAGATCTTCATCGATCAATATGGGTGGAAGTGAGTAAATGCAGGTCACGTACTCGGACCGCCAAAAAAGCGAATCAGCTCAGAGGAGCTGCCGCCGTTGTCAGAAATAGGAATGATGTATGTAAGAGAGCAAGGTGGCTTTCTTCTCTCTTGTCGTGTCTCCTCAACCTCGCTGTCCGTCAAAAGGTGCTTAGCCACCGCGTCGAAGGCGTCCACGAGCGAGTTTGCTGCCGTTCCTCCTGAAAAGACACAGACTCCATTCGTCACAGCGTCAGCGACCGTGGCCTCTCCGCTCGGGGCGAAAGCCGCAGTTGGTGCTGAGGCTTGCATGGGCGATGACGAGCCCGGGGATGCAGTCAGGCCGATCGACGTCGCGAGGATTGCGGCGGGCCGTATGGGGGTGCCTGTGCCGTCGTCCATTGCCGTGCGGGATGTGAATGCGAGGAGGAGCCAAACAAGAGACAAAAAAGTAAGAAAAGAATGTCGCCGCTTCACAAGCATCAAAATGGTCAAAGCAGGCAGGAGCCACGGCTGCTTTTTTATGTCTTTCTTCCCTCGACTTCAGATGGAAGGAACTCGATCTCGAAAGATACACGTTACCGGAAGGAGCTACCCTCTACAAAGGGCGAGGCTCTGGTGTAAGATAGCGGGCTCTAGCGGGGCCCTTGCCAATTCGCCAATTCCCCTCTCTAATAACACAAGCTACTGTCATCTCTCCGCCCGTTCTGCAAAATAAGGTCAAGAACAACAGACGCCTAGCTTGCACATCTGGTTGTTTTCTCCCGTCTTACACCATTGCTGATTCGGGCCTGGCAAATGAAGGCTGCGAAAGTCTTGAGATCTGTCAACAGCCTTGCATGGTGTAAGTCAGGTATGGGCAAACAGCAGCCCAGGAAATTAAACAATCGCTGCGCCTCAGTGGGCAGCATGGACTTTAAAATAATACGGATCCATGTTTCTGTCAGAGAGACACAAATGACGAAATGTGTCGCCGAGGCTCTGCCGTGGTTTTGAAATCGTGTCCAGATCAAAGTATTTTTGGTGCGTTTCTGGTGAGTTGTGCTTCGGCGTGAGCTTCCAGAATGTCGACGATCAACACCAAGGAATTTAGCGCCTGAGTCACGCGAGCATTAGAAACACCTGTCAAAAACAACGTGGAGTAAATATTTTGAATCTGTGGTCATTCTTTTGTCGCTGGGGTAAGTGCTATTTTTGAATAATATTAAATGGGATTAAAAATGAAACAAATTACAATCCAATTTTTCAAACGTGTTCTTTTGAGTCAAATTTGTGATTTTGAGGAAATAAAAAAACTTAAATGTGAAATTCCATAAAAATGAAATCAATGGAGTGAAGAGGGGAAACCCAAACAAGTAACTAATTTAAAAGGGAAAAAAATTATTAAGAACAAGTATGCAAGTGATGTTAGTAGACAGAAACCGAGAAAACCTAGCAAACTTGTCTCCGTCCTACTCGCTTGCTTTCTACCTGTTGAAAAAGCCCAAGAGAAGGTATATATACAAAAAGCCTGGTAGGCATCTCCTCATGTTAAGGGGTAAATAAAGCGTCGATTACGAGCACAAAAGAATAATTGTCAAAGTACCAAAATGTAAAGCCGGTACGATGTTTGGCAACAAAATCCTATGATCAATTGATACGCTATAGAATGAAAATATTGAAAAGTAGATATTATGCGGTAGCTTTCTACGAGTAAAATATACCCTGCCGTATTATAACCCGTGGTGGCAAGGATAATTTGGTAATACTGCAGTGAATCGAGATTCTGCACAGCGAAGAGAGGTAGGGAGAAAACGAGACAGAGTGGGAAATGGTTGGAGAGAGAGAAAAAGAGAAACATGTGGACTTATCCTACTGCGGATAGTACATCATACCGGGTTGTCCGCCATAGTAGTATCCTTCAGCAGGCACCGGCGTGACCATGCCGCCCATACCGGACATGTACCCGCCTTGCGGTGGCGGCGCTTGGGCATATCCCGGGTAGGTCGGCACCGTGGGCATTTGGGACGCATCCACATAATACACCATCCCGTTCACTTCCTGTGCGACCATGTTGCGAGGCCCATTGCCCGCCGCACCGGATGCATCAACTTGACCCGGTTGGCCATAGGCGGACCCAGGGTTTTGTGGCGTGTTTCCAGGAATGAAAGCCGGTACGCTCGCAGCGGAGGCCATAGTTGACGGGTAGTTTGGCGGAGTGGGATAGTAGTATCCTTGCTGGGGCGTAGGCTGCATCATGTAGCCACCCGGAGCACCGCCGTAATACGTTGGCCCAGCAGGTGTACCCATGCTGTTGTGTTGTGAGTACGCCATCTGTTGCTGGCCTGGCATATTGGGCTGGAAAGGAGCCGCATGGATGGCCCGTTCGGGGATTTGCGACAAGGGTGTACCGGTGGTATGAGATTGGTACGACGGATGCCGCGAGTGCGATTCCACGGGCGGGTAGCCTGATGCCATTGGAATAGGGACCTGCTGGTGGAAGGCCGTGGAGTATGGCTGCTGCGCTGGGGGCTGCATGGCCCCGATCGCAGCCGGAGCCTCGATATTTTCGACGGATACCGCTTTCTGCGGCCGGGGTTGGTGCATGGGCAGGTTGTGGCTCGGCCGATTCTCTTGGAACGCTGGTTTCTGAGGTAGAGGGTGGTGTTGGGGCGGCGGAACGCTGCTGAGCGAAGAGGTCTCTGAAGGCTGGTGGGATTGGGACAGCTGGGATGGTTGAGATGGTTGAGATGGCTGAGATGTTTGAGATGTTTGAGATGGCTGAGATGATTGTGACGGTTGAGGGGGTTGAGACGGTTGTGACTCCTGCGACGGCTGGGCCGGCTGGGAAGGCTGTGATTGCTCAAGCCGTTGAGAGTTGGGCTGCGAAGCCGGAGGTGCTTGCGATGGTTGCTGATTCGGCTGTGAGTGGAACGCCGGCGCTGCTGACACGGGGCCATATGGAATTTGTTGCTGGTAGGTGGGCATGGAAACGGGAGCGGGCCACACAGGGGGGACAATCATGGGCCCGGGCATAGCTGCAATGGGCATACCCGGTGCCATACCCGGTGCCATACCTGCTGGTTGAATAGGGGGACCAACGACAGGCGGCAGGCGCACGACCGGACGGGCTGTATTTTCCATTGCGAGGGGCGGCCGGGAGATGACTGAGCCGGCCGGCGAGATAATAAAGTCTCTCCCGGCGTCCTGGGCAATGGATGAACGGCGACTGAGCGCGAGGCTAGGCGAATACATGCTACCGTTATAGTAACTGCCACCGAAGACACTTGTGCGGCGCGAGAAGCCCGAAACGGAGCCCATGACAGATCTAGTGCGGCCACCGCGGGTGCGCTGTTGATTCGGACGCAAGGCCCGAGGGATGAAGATAAACGACCGGTCCACAGCAGGGAAGATCTGGCGTTTTGGGTGGCCCGGCAAGTCGATGACAACAGCCTTGTCCCGCCGTAGCGGCGGCCGGTGGTCCGGAAGCTTCGTGTATTGCATGGCCTTGAACTTCTCAAAGAAAGCGGGCTCCTTCATCGGCGGGAAGAAAACGCGAACTGTCACGATGCCCAGTGGCTTCTCTACCGACATCGACCTGTTGATGGGCGTGGAGCTTGGCGGACACGTCGGGATGACCGCCACGGGTGGGGGAATGCGGCTTCCTCCAAACTGGCTGCCGCCGTATTGGCTTCCGGCGTACTGGCTCCCGGCATATTGACTCCCAGCATACTGGCTTCCGGCATATTGGCTCCCGGCGTATTGGCTGGCGGCGTACTGGTTGACAGCATCATAATTCTGGCGCCGCGGGATCGACAGTCGTGATGCATTCGGTAGGGTAACGGATTCGTGCATGTCATGGGCCCAAGGCTGGCTGGCAATGGGGTCTGCCTGGTTCTGGAATTGGTTACTGGGAGAGTCAGCTGCTTGTGCAGGCATCAGTGGGAACGAGAGGAGAGAAAGTAAATAGAACGTACTGCATTGGAGAGAACGAGCCACCAAAGCCGCCGCGGCCGCGGCCACCCCGTCCGGGCCGGCCAAAGGGTCTGAAGCCATTAGCAGCAGGGCCGGCGCCCCGGTGGTCGTGCATAAAAAAGGCACCCCGATTCGGAACGAAAGATGGGTCCTCGTCTCTCCGTTGTTTGTAGAGATCGTGTTCCCGGCGTTGTCTGTCGTAGGCCGTCTCCCGCCGCGGCGGCTGAGCTGATGATGACGAGACAATTGCAGGTTGGGCCTGTTTGACGGGAGGTGCCGACGATTGCGTCTGGCTTGGGGATGCGGATGTTGTGGATGGTTTTGCTGCGGTGTCCGAGGGGCTATCCGTTGCGCCGGCAGGCGTCCGTGGCGCAGAGCCCCCCGTTGTCCCATTGCCGCGGCCGTTTCCTTGCCCTCCGCCTGTCCGAGCGGTCGGCCCCTTGTTGTGTACAGGGATCGTCGGCGATGCCTCATCGACATTGCTAGTATCACTGTCGTTCACCGCGTCTCGTTCGTCGCTGGCGATGGAGCCTTCTGTCAGCGAGTCGTCGTTGACCAGGTCCACTGCGCTGTGAGCACCGTCTTCGCTAACATCTTCCTCTCCTGCACGCCGGCGGCGGCCCACGGCCCTTCTGCGACGAGGTACATTGCGTTTTTGTGAAGGGTTGGGAGAGGGCGTGGCGGTAGCAGTAGCCATTCTGTGCCTCGAGAGGTATAGGTGTGGCGACAGTCGTCTCGCTAGGTGATGCGCGGCCGAGAGCTCGATTTGTGGATGACGGCAAGGGGAATGACGAGATCGATGGACACAGGCGAGATAAAGGTGCAGACGTCAGAAGATGGAGGAAATGGGAGAGGGCGTGAAGGGCGGACAGCACGGAGCTGTGTGGAGAGACGGGCTCGGAGAGCGTGTGCTGAGCTCGTAGTGCTTAGGAAGCACAGAGTGGAGAGAGGGTCAGGATGCGTTTGTCGGTAGAAGAGGAAGGAGCTGTCGAGATCGGTTGATGTTGGGTTCAATAAGGTAGGAGCGGGATTCGTTGAGAGCAGCCCGGGTGCGGAGGACGAAAGGTCAAGGGCGATGGGCGACGTAATACGAGGGAAAGATCGAAGGGACGGCAGAGCGGAGTCCGGCTAGAGGACGAAAGTGACGATGACGACAGAAGGGCATACGGCAGGTGTGAAAGGGAGGCAGTCAATGGCGTCGGTGGTGAGCTGCAATGGAAGGTAGGACTCTGGAGTATCAGAGGGCGAGAGAGGAAGGTGCGTTAGAGCGATAGACAGCAGCGATGTCGTGGCTCGTTTCTGTCTCGGCCAAGCTGTTGTTGGCTCTTTCCTGATCAAAGATTCGGGGATGGGGTTGAAGCTAAAGCCGCCAGGCGGAACAGAACAACAACAGAAGAGGAGAAACGGCACTAGAGGGGGCGAAAGCGAATTAAACGCATAAAACGGCTTGCTGTTGGGTCGAAACAAGCTGGCTCTGGGAGCTAAACGATATGGAGGACGTTAAGAATGGCGATGGCGGCAATTCGTGGAAGTCAAACAGAAAGCAAAACGTGCTGCAAAATAAGGAAAAGAAAAATAAGAATAACGAGACCAAAAAACATCGGCAGGGTTGCAGGAGAGAGGAGGAACGACCGGGAGCAGAAAGACGGGAGAGAAACGAGAGTTGCATTGGGGAAAATTAGGGAGGGAATGCGGTAGGGAAGGAGCTGGACCAGCCCCATGCCAGGCCTGTTGGGCCTACTGGCAGGGGGTTACTGAGGTCAAATGCAACCATAAAAGCCGCGAGACACCGGCAGCGCGGAGAAGGACCCAGGCACTCACAGCATAAGTTTACAGGGCTTGGGTGGCGCTTTCCCATTCCAAACACTGACCACCTCAGCTTTCGTCAACAGTGAGAGCGTTTTAGTGTCAAGCTGCTTCCCGAGACATCCTCCAACGGCGGAAGGAGCAAACAGCATTACGCCAGCAACAGCTCCGGATTTCGGCAGCGGCGGTGCAGACAACAAACGACGGCAAGAGCGAAACAGCGCGTCGCGACGGCGAAACAACATACGACAGACAGAGATGAGAGACATGAATGGCAGGAGCGATGAAGCTGACAAGACATGTGCGATGGATGCATTGAACAGCTGCAGCCGTATGCCAGGCGCGACGTTTGTGGCAAGGCAGCAACACATGTTTACTCCTTCCCGTCCTGTGATTTGAGAACGACTGGTGCCGACAGTTTGCCAGAAAAAGGACCTGCTGGGCGGTTGGGCTAGTGCTCTTTCCTCGTTCCCTCTTTCCATTTCTGACTTTGTTCTCCCTCCTGCAGTGCCTGGTAATACAACTTGACGAACGTGGCTGGAACGGGAAAGATAAAGTAGAAAGAGCAATGGAGATACCTTCCTCTGCTCCTGCCGGTACAGAGCTGGCCAGTCCATCACCAAGGCAAGAACGACAGGCATTAACACCAGCCAGCGAAATGTATCCCCTGATTGCTGCGAAGCAGCTTTCATCCCCTCTTTGCCGGCTGCTCCTTCCTCTCTCCTCCTCCGCTCGCCCACCTTTCTCCGTTCCAGACTCCGACACTGCCCAGCGCTGTTCTCCTCGTCGACACCGGCTTTCTAGTGCCCGCGCTGGTGCACGCCTACTCCAACGCGGAGCGGGCGACCGCATATGCACGGGCGATTTGTCAGGGCGATTTCCCCTCTCACAAACGGCTAAGTGTGGCTACACCCAAAGGCACCGGCACCGGCATGTTGAACACAAGCCACCTGCCATCACACGATCTCTCTTGCTGGCTGCAACTTCCCTGTGTTCACCCTCCTGTGAGGAAGGAGCGAGCCTGCCTCTTGTGATTCATACCGAAGCTCGTACAAAAGGAAAGTGTAGCCGCGACAGCAAAGCTATAATATGCATTGTATTCGGCACTCGATACTTGCAAGCAAGGCTTTTCGTCTTCGAAAATACATCACAGTGACATAATATGCTGAGCACCAGATTGCAAGGAGAAGAGACATGCGAGGGCGCGGTGCGAATGCGACCTTAAATACCATTATCACAGCAAGTAACAGACGGCGGAGAACCAATGGCAGAAAGCTCTGTTTCAGGTATGCGCAGGGAAGGTGCGAGGGTGAAGTATGACGAGTCATGACGACATTACCTTCCACAAGAGAGAGAAAGTTGCTCGATGCAGAAGGAACAAGTTTCTCATTGTCTCGTGAACTACGTGTTTTGTTTTCGAAGGCCGGTGGCTGCCTTGCGCGCCTTCCTCACATTGTTCTATCTGATGTCATAAAAGAAAGCACGGTCACAGTCAAGTGCTCATCTTGATCTTTGCTTTATCTCTACCATTATCCTCCTTTTCTGTTCTTCAACCTATTCTCAAATCTTCGCTTTCTTCATCCTGAACCTTGAACAATTGCTCGATACTTTGCTCACATTTCTCTAATCATTGCCCCTGACACCCAACTTGACACGCAGAAAACAGCATCGCTCACCATGCAGGCCGCTTTCAGAGTTCAGCAAGAGCTGAAGGCCAGTCTCGGCCTTACGAGGGTCGTGGCCACGGTCAACACGAACCGCAAGCACAATGGCATGAAGTCCTATGTTGCGGCAATGAGAAAGTTTGGCTTCAAGCCCACAATGCCCGGTCCGTACCAGATGGGCCTCCGCGAGTACCAGCAGCAGCGCACCCTTGCTGCCACCGCCAAGCTCGTTCCCGGTCAAGACCCTGCCGGAAAGACCCCCGCCCTTGCTGAGGTCCTCAAGAAGACGGATGATGACGGCAGCACCGGCAATATCATTGCCGATGACCAAGAGAGTGACATAGAGTACCTCTGTGAAGTCAGCATCGGCACACCTCCCCAGAAGCTGCAGCTTGATTTCGACACGGGCTCGGCCGACCTCTGGGTGATTTCCACCGAGCTTCCAGCCAGCGCCCAAAAGAACCACTCTGCATTCGTCCCGTCAAAGTCGACGACCTTCTCAAAGCTGGAAGGGTACTCGTGGAAGATCGAGTACGGCGACGCGAGCTCGGCCTCTGGTGACGTTGGGACTGATCTCGTCACGATTGGCGGACTGGCCGTCCCCGCACAGTCAGTTGAGCTGGCCAAGACGATCTCTGACCAATTTGCCCAAAACAGCGGCGACGGACTACTTGGTCTTGCTTTTTCGAAGATCAACACGGTCACGAAATGCCACACCTCCAAGCCGCAGAAGACCCCCGTGGAAAACCTTGTGGCTAACAACACGCTGCCCAAGGACGCGCAGCTTTTCACGTCGTGCTTCTACAGCTCTCGCGACAACAAGGAGTCGTTCTACACATTCGGCTACATTGATCAGGACCTTGTTACTGCCTCTGGTAAAAGCGTTGCGTGGACCAACGTTGACAACAGCCAGGGATTCTGGGAGGTTGCGTCCACATCGGCGTCTGTCGGTGGCCAGACCATCTCGCGTTCCGGCAACACGGCCATTGTTGACACTGGCACTTCGCTTTGCCTCCTTTCTGATACACTCTGCAAGGCGCTTTACAGCTCCATTCCCGGTGCCCAGTACGATGCGTCTCAGCAGGCTTACACCATCCCGTCTAGCATCACTGCTTCTCAGCTGCCTGCCTTTTCGGTCGCTATCGGCGACACGCAGTTTGTCATCCAGCCAGAGGACTTCCTTTATGGTGACGTGCAGAATGGTGTGTATTATGGTGGTTTCCAATCGCGGGGTGATCTGACGTTCGACATTTTCGGTGACGTTTTCCTGAAGTCGATCTACGCTGTATGTCCTAACACTCTTCCCGCAGACCATGTTATCCTCCAAGATGTTTACAGTCACTAACACTTTGACAGATTTGGGATGTTGGCAACGTCCGCTTTGGCGCGGTGCCCAAGATCGAGGCCAACCAGAACCTGGGCGACGGCAATTCCTCTTAGGTCAGACGTCCTCTGCACAAATGTGCGCTGTGAGCATAAGATGGAGCCACTTGACGTTCTTGTTTTAGTTTGGAGATGGGGGGATTGTTTACGCGTTGTATTTGCAGTATGGTTATTTGTTCTCTTTCTTTCGATGGCGAGTTGTTTTCAAATGACCGTCTAACATCTCTTTTCCTAATCAAGGGCAATGAGGTCGCCCTTTCATGTTCAATCCTCCGTAATATCATGGCCCTAGTACCCCCCTCTCCATAGTTTTAATCGGCGAATAGAAAATGCATTTAAAATAAAATAAAAACCCCAAGAGTTAAAGCGTGACTCAAGATACACGTCTTCTCTGCAAGCTTACTCTAAGCACCTTGCATTATGTATTGTATGGCCCCTGCGAGGAGATATAAATATAGACGAAGGTGATAAAAAGATCGCAATGATGCTGGTCACTTCCAATGTGCAATCATTGTTCGCCATGATATGGTCTCTCCCTCATCTCCTTGATTTATTAGACACTGTATTTCATTTCAACTTTGATTCCTGACAAGACACTCCCCAAAGGGCTGATATATCCAGAAATGCTACTTTCTGCGTGCCTGGGCCTACTGGAGGTTGACTTTACCAAAGAGATAGCCACGCACGCCGCTGCTCAGCCAGCACTCTTCGCCGTGCTGCAGCGTGTCGGCCTTGACCTCTTCTTCCACGGCAAGTTTTCTAAAAGTCGGAGTTAGCCGGGAGTGGTGAGAAAATGGGAAGAGATAGAAGAACATACCGCTCCAGAGCCCATCTTCGAGTCGTTCCGTCCAGGCCACCGCTGCCGCTCTCCTTGCCGTACTTTGGCGGCACCGGCGGCGTCACCCAGCGGCCGTTGCGCCAGAAATACACCGTGCTGGTGCTGCCGTCCATGATCACACCGCTGTCGGAGTTGACGAGCAGTACCTCCTTGCGCTCTGGGCCCGTGATGCCTGCGCGCTTGCGGGCGGCGTCGTACATTTGCCGCCGTGTCGTCTTGTAATGTGTGTACGGCGATGAGGAGGTCTTGTCCACATCGACCGTCACCTCGTAGGGCGCCTGGCCCATGGTCGAGCAGAGCTGCAGCAGAAGCGGCGTGGCACCATCCTCTTTGCTGTCACCGCCAGTGCTATTTGAGTCTGACGTCATAAAGCCTGGCGCGGGAAACTGCGGCGGCAAGAGGCCGGACAGAGGCGTCGCTGCCGCGCCCGAGACCTCGCAGCCGATCTGGCCGTCCTGGCTCAGCGTGATGCGGCATCTGTTGGGCCCGCCATTCTCGTTCACGACGGCCTTTTCCAGGACCTCGCCCAACCGCCGAAGACCTTCGTCACCAGACACGGCGGCCACAGCCGCCTCCCAGCCCCAATGCGTGGCCGCACGGAGCAGACGGTCACGGTGGAAGTCGAGCATGTAAAAGGGCGACGACTGCATGTAGTTCCATCCGGCGTACTTCAGGTCTGCGTTCCCGGCGACGCTCCGGAGGGTGGCATCGTATCGCACGGAGCTGAACAGCTGGAAGGCGCTGCTGTCGGGTGCAGCCATGGTGCAAACGAAATCTTGGGATGTTTAGAAAGGCACAAAATGAAGAAAAATCTAAGATAACAACGGATCATTTTATCGAGGAGATATCGTCAGTCACAGAGTCGGCATGAAGTCGGGGTTCTGTTGACTGCCAAGCCCTGACTCCTCTGTACTTACAGGGGGCCTAGCTCCGTTTTAGGCCGCTGTTTTCCATGTATTTCGCCTATGCGCGCCGTACGTATTATTACCCCGTATGCGCCCGCAAAGCCCACTAACAGCCCACTCGATTCTGCTGACGAATCAGAGCGCTCTTTCGGCCTGAGGCACCACTCTTCGGTCTCTGCAACTCCAACGTCCAGTCGCTCCTGCCCGCCGCCACCACAACCCGCCACCCCTCCCCCCACTGGGGCCCTCGGCTGGCCAGTGCGCGCCAGCGCTTCTTCGGATCAGTGGGCTGGACTGGCTGGGATCCAGTGGTTAATTTTTTTTTTGTGTAGCTCCTTCCCGCCCAAGCTGTGGTGCTCGTAGTTGCTAGTGGATGGAGACCGACATCATCGGTGGGCAAAATCCGGTGCGGGAGGCAGAAAACAAAAGAAGCTGGCAGACCAAAAAAAAAAAGCATGCCAAAAAATCGGCCATGAGGACCCTCTCGCCACTCACCACCTTTTACAAGTCTTTCTCTAATATCACCATCCCTCCACGAGTCGACCACAGCAGACTTATAACCGCACATTCGATAACACCGCGGACACGCATTGGCTTATCCTTTCCAATCCGCACATTTTGCTCGTCACACCGCCTAGCAGCGAGCAATCCCAAAACGAGCGAAAAGCAGCCCAGCCCAAAAAAAGCGCTTTTCGGGGCCGTCGAGCAGCAGCACCCGACCTCACGACGACCGTATAATCCGAAAAACAGGCGACACAGCCATGGCCGCACGACCGCCCATCGCATCGCCGGTGGCCGCGGTACCACCGTTCCCGACCGGCGCCGCCATCACCGTCAATGTCCCCGACAACTCGTCCGTCTGGGACCGGCTAACGACATGGGCCACCGAGAACAAGGCCGCCGTCTACACAATTGCCGGCATCGCCGTTGTCGTGACCGGCGCGGGCGTGGTGTACTACTCGAAGAAGGCCGCGGCCCAGGACGCAACGCCGAAGCTGAGCAAGAAGGAGCGGCGGAAACGGAAAGAGGCTGAGCGCAAGGCGGTTGCGGAGGGCAAGTCGGCGTCGGCGACGGAAAGCGACGACTCGTCCTCGAAGAAGACCACCGCCGCCTCTGTGGCCCCCGCCGCCGAGGAGGAGCTGCCCGAGATCACCGAGGCGTCGGTCGCCGCCATGAGCCTCGACGAGCGCAAGAAGATGGCACTCAAGCTCAAGGAGGCCGGCAACAAGGCGTACGGCGCCAAGGACCTCGACCGCGCCATCGACCTCTACTCCAAGGCCATCCTGTGCAAGCAGGACCCCGTCTACTACTCCAACCGCGCCGCCTGCTACAGCGCGCTCAACGACTGGGAAAAGGTCGTCGAGGACACCACGGCCGCCATCAACATTGACGCCGAGTACATCAAGGCCCTCAACCGCCGCGCCAACGCCTACGACCGCCTCGGCAAGTACAGCGAGTCGCTGCTCGACTACACCGCCAGCTGCATCATCGACGGCTTCAAGAACGAGGCCAGCGCCCAGGCCGTCGAGCGCCTGCTCAAGAAGTTCGCCGAGACCAAGGCCAAGGAGATCATGGAGACCCGCTCCGCCAAGCTGCCCAGCCCGACCTTTGTCGGCAACTACTTGCAGAGCTTCCGCGCCAAGCCGCGCCCCGACGGCCTCGACGACGCCGCCGACCTCACCGAGGACTCGGCCAAGGGCCAGCTGCGCCTGGGCTTGCAGTCGCTCGACAAGAAGACCGCCGACGGCTACGAGGAGGCGTCGACCGCCTTCTCCAAGGCCGTCGCGCTCGGCGACCTCGGCGAGTACGAGGCGCTGGCCCACAACCTGGTCGGCACGTTTGCGTGCCTGCTGGGCAAGCACGAGGAGGCACTGACGGCGCTGACCAAGAGCATCGAGCTGGACCCGTCCATGACGCAGAGCTACATCAAGCGCGCCAGCATGAACCTGGAGCTGGGCGCGCCGTCCATGGCCGAGGAGGACTTTACCAAGGCCCTGGCGCAGAACAAGGACGACCCGGACATTTACTATCACCGCGCGCAGCTGCACTTTATCAAGTCCGAGTTCGGCGAGGCCGCCAAGGACTACCAAAAGTCGATTGATTTGGATCGCGACTTTATCTTCTCGCACATCCAGCTCGGCGTGACGCAGTACAAGCTGGGCTCCATCGCCTCGTCCATGGCGACGTTCCGGCGGTGCGAAAAGAACTTTAACAAGGTGCCCGACGTGTATAACTATCACGGCGAGCTGCTCCTGGACCAGGGCCGGTACCAGGACGCTATCGAGAAATTCGACAAGGCCATTGAGATGGAGAAGGAGACCAAGCCCATGAACATGAACGTCCTGCCCCTCATCAACAAGTCGCTGGCCCTGTTCCAGTGGAAACAGGACTTTTCCGAGGCGGAGAAGCTGTGCTCCAAGGCACTGATCAGTATGTCCCCCGCTGCGCTGTACTTGTATAACCGTGTTTTCTTACATACTAACCTCCCTAGTCGACCCTGAATGCGACATCGCCGTGGCCACCATGGCCCAGCTGCTGCTGCAGCAGGGCAAGGTCACCGACGCCCTCACCTACTTTGAGCGCGCCGCCGACCTGGCCCGCACCGAGGGCGAGCTCGTGAACGCGTTGTCGTACGCCGAAGCCACGCGCACACAGATCCACGTCCAGGAGAAGTACCCGGCCCTCGCGGCCAAGCTCCAGGGCATGGGCACCGTTCTGCGGTAAAGAAGAAGAACAAATACGACAAAAATAAAAATGATATACGACGTATAACAGAATGGAAAAACAAAGTCTTCTTATTCGGACGAAAAAAGCATCTTTGGTTTTTGCTTTGGGGTTTCCTCTTTACTCTCTTCTTTTTTTGCATTACTTTTAGAATCCATTTCCTATTTTCTTTTCATATCTCTCTCTCTCTCTCTCCTTTTGTCCCAGGTTTTTATTTGGTCTTTTGGTTCTCCCTTTTAATGCTCTTTTATTTCTTCAAAAACTATCGCCTTTGGTTTCTTCCCTTTTATCTCTTTATTTCCTTCCCTTCGCCATACCTCGCGAGACGCGACGTATAAAACTCAGAAAAAGAAGAAAAAACACCACGACCACGAACATCGAAACGACACCATTCAAGTGCGAGAAGGAAGAAGGTAACTTTGTAGGGGGTAGGGGGGGGGGGGGGGGGGTTAGGGGATTAAAAAGGAGGAGAGGTGAAGAGAAGGGCAAGAAAGAGCACCTCGTTCTTCCGCCTATTTCGGTATCTTCATTTTTTGTTTAGGATTCTGTGGTCGAACACTCTCCACACTGTATATAACAAGTCTTGAAAAACATTACATTCATTTTTACACTGTGCCTTTGTAGCTGATGTTCTGCACATATTAAATCACCGGCTCTAGCAAAGCAGCTCTCAGGTCAATCGTGGTAAAAAATAAAATAAAACAAGAACCAAGAAATTGTTATTCATATCAACAGAAAGAGGTAGTAGTATAAAAAACCGAAAACACAAAACCACAAGACAAAAAAAAGGAAAAGATATACTATCTTTTAAAACAAATAGCACACCAGCGAAACAACAGGTCGCCGGCCCGGGGGAAACCGAGCATCGGCGCGTTATAGACACAAGGAGCGGGGGTCCAAGGCCTCTCTCTTGTTCGAGCCCACACAGGAGGGAAGGGAACTGAGATAGGAGGATGGGAGACTGTACACCGGGCCCCCGCGAATTAAGAGTTAAAAGAGGGAGCAGTCGCAAAGAGCCCCATTGCTTTTCTTTTCGTCCAAAACAATATCAAAAAAGGAAACCAAGGATCTAGACGGCAGCCAACGAAATGGGGGGAAATGTCGGGATTGAGAAGCAAGAAGTCGCCCGGCGGGTATCTCCCTGCTACAGCGACAGGAAGTGATCGGTTATACAAATAGCGGATGAAGGGGAATGAAGTGGCGGCATAAACAGAGTAAAGGAAAGAGAGACAAAAGGGACATGGCGGTTGATTGTCGGTTGGATTGGGCTGTGTTGTCGCTGTCATCTCGCTTATTTGCTCTTGGCCACGCCGATACCGAGACCTACACCCAGTGCAATGGCGAGGATGATGAGCACGACGATAGCGAAGCACCACCACTTGAGCTTGCGACGACGGCGCGCGTGCTCAGTAGCACTGGCGACCTGCTTGTTGGCGCCCTCCAGGTTGCCGACAGCGTCCTGGGTCTGCTCGTTCACCTGGTCCAAGATGGGGTCTTGCTGGACGACGAGCGTGTCGAGGTCGTTGAACAGGCCGTTGAGCTCCACGATGGACTGCTCGATGCGCTGCAGCTCGTTATGGCGGGCACGAACGGCGCCCAGGACGGCAGAAGCCTGGCCAGAGCGATTTGTCCGGAGCTAGGGGGGCGGGTTAGTAAATGAATGGGGGTCGGTAGACACAAATAATGCGAGGAGAAAGGTAGCTTACAGCAGTCTGGAAGATGCCCTCGCTGCCCCAGTCGGCGTCGGCGGCCTTGTTAACTTCTTCGTCGCTCGCGTCGGGGTTGACGATACGGTACTGGCGGGAGATCTGCTCGCGGTAGCGCTCGCGGTACTGCTTCTCTTCGGTCATGTAGCCCTGCAGCTCGCGCTTGAAGTCGTTGTTGAGGGTCTCGAACTGGCGCTTCTTCAGGGCGTGGGTGCTGTCGGAGGTGCGCTCGCAGTCGCGCTGCAGCAGACGCAGCTGGTTGCGGATCTGGGTGTTCTTGAGCTGGGTCTGGGCGACGAGCTGCTCGAGCTGCTGGGCGGCGCTCGGGTCGTTACCGCCGAGGGCGCGCTGGTGCAGGCCGGCAATGGACTGGACGCTGGTCGTCAGGGAGCGGATCTCGCCGCGCACGTTGGAGACCTGGGTCAGGTACTCCTGCTGCGACATGACGGGCGCACCTGCTGCGGGCTCGGCCTGGCCGTACGGCTGAAGCTCGTGCTGCTCCTGGGGGGAGGGGGAGGCGGTTAGTCAACCAATGTAAACAACGACGACAACAACAACAGTATCACGGATCATGGAACGCAGCACAACGGCTTTTGCCGATGGCTGGCGTTCGCTTCGCCGCATTTCCGACATACCTGTCCACCGTAGGCGTTCTCGGCGGCGCCGGCATCCTGGTACGGGTTGCCCTGGTACTGCTCGTACGAGTTCTGGGCCTGCTGGCCCTGGTACTGGTTGTAGGCCATGACGGGAGATGTGTTTGAGATCCGGACGGGCTCAATTGGTCGACGTCTTGGATGCGGATCGCTGCGCGCGGGCGGGTTTGTTTTGGATGATGGGCCTCGTTTCGTTTCGTTTGCAAGTCTCTCGTTTGGCGCAGAAACAAGGGACGCAGGGAGATCGGGTACTTAAAAAGGCGCACAGGAACGTCGAAACGCGGCAGCAGCTTGCAACAGCTGAAGAGACAGCCTTTTCGTCGAGTTGTCGATGGTTTCCGGCGATTGCGTGCAAATCGAGACCGCGATGCAGGCTCCGAAAATGCGCAAAACACACAAAAAAGAAAACAAATCACGGGGAGATTGAGTAGTCGCTCGTTCGCTTTCGTGTCCGGCGGCGTCCGGCAAAGTGGGAATGGGAAAAGAAAGAGGGACAGGGGAAAAGGAGCGAGATTGGGGGGAGGGAAGAGGAGCGAAGAGGAGGAGGGAGTGAGGAAAATGAGGAGAGCAGGGAAATTAACAAAAAAATTAGGGATGGAAAATAATAGGGAAAATCAAGCAAGCGTGGGAAAATAGGCCAGAAGAGACAGGGGACGTGGCGGGCATGTGCAGTAAGTAATCCCCAGCAGCGCCAGTCGTAACAAACGCTGTAGGCCTGTTCGGGACTAAAAACAACCTCCAGTCATAATAGCAGGGAGTCTGACGTTCTTGCTTCTTTGGGACCGTGTCGAGCGGAGCTACGTTCCTTGCTGTCATTCGCTCTTTCCCGCGTGCGATTTTGTCTCTTTTCATCTGCTCTTTCCTTGCTCCGTATTTTGCCTTTTTTTTTTCCCCTCTAATTCTTTTCTTCTCGTCGCTCGTTCGCGCCTGCCCTCTGTACCTATTAACGGTGTGCGACGTAAGATACAGGAAGGTACCCTGTTTTAGCCAGGCCCTGTTTTGGGGCTGTTTTTATTCTGCTGCCTTGTCGCGCCGCTGGGTGGGTTCGCACCACTGTCACCTGAAGAAAGAAGGAGCAAAGAGCTGCTGCCGAATCAATTTGGGCAGTTTTACGAGCGCACTATCGGTATGCAAGACGGACGCCCCACTTTTTGCTGTCAAGTTCGTAAAAAAGTGGCTGAGGCTTTGTAGGGGCAAGAAAGGCGTGAAAAATCAAAATAGAATAGCCCGGCTTCTGCGGATCATCAGAAAGGCTGCAAGTACACGGGCAGCTGCCCTGGCGGTTCTTACCCTGTATCTTACCTGCGTGTACTTCAATGCGCTGGGAAGTGAGCCTGAGGCGGGCTGACAGCGCCATCAGCAGCTGTGGGCTTGTTACGGAAGGTTCCAACAAAGACAAAGAGCCGGAAGGCGCGATCGAGCTAGACACATTCTAGTCGCCCAATTGCATACTACAACGGACAGAACGGCGCGGGTTTGTCGGTCTGTCGGTGACGGCAAATCGGCGGATGGCGAGAAGAAAACAGAGGCAAAGACGATCTCAACGACGTAGCTCGCAGCATACTCCGATGAAAATGGCAGATGATGATGAACACCGAGCCTGAATAATGACCGGGCCCCGTCCAATACCGTGCCTCTTTGGGACTAGCGCCAGATTGGGTTTCGGCGATGCATTGGAGTGGAGCTAAAAACAAGGGACGGTTCTGGGCAGGCCCGCAGTGTGCACCAGGGCCTGGCCAGTTGAACTGCCAATCCCATCGGTGCAAAGGCTGCCCGGCGGCCGCGTCGCCCAGCTGTGCCCGCACCCGCGCCCGCTATGGTTTCCGCTTTGGTTTGGGTTCGTGAGGCTGAGAGTCGATACAAAAATACAATAGAAAGTGAACAAAGCCGTTTTGCATTGGACAGCCTTCTCTGCCTCCAGCTGCGGCTCTATGCACTGGATACGTCACTTGTCGCCTACCGTCCTGCAGGTAAGGCTGTGGAGTCCTTATGGGCGTCGTAACGTCCTGTAGGACTCTGCTCCGTAGACAAGAGACAGAAATAGAAATAGAAATAGAAATAGACAAAAATTCTGCTGCCTGGACTGGCGCATTGTACAAGGCTGGCCGGTCACGGCAGTAAGTGGCCTTCACCGTAACTAAAGTCGATTTTGTGTTTGTGCTTTGCGTGTTGAATTCTAAATATATTATGATATACAAATGAGTTCTGATCATAACGTCATGTACATGATGTGCTGTGCTGTGCTCTGCCGGGTATCTGTCTGCCTGAGCTGAGCACCTGGAAGCCGTTGATACTCTAGTGATATGCAGCCGGCACCCTTCAGGTGTAGTTTCTGGCCTGCCGCACAACGTGACCGGCCAGGTCGCCATCCATGTGCCAGGCTCGGCTCGTGTTCAGCCGCCTTGGGCGCCTTGTTTCGTCCGGTGTCGGATATCGTCTCCGTAGCCATGTAGGACTTGACATGTTGGGGTAGTGTATGCCTCTGGAGGGCCCCGACGCCCAATACCGCAAGTATTCCGCGGATTGCCGCTTGTCTCTCGCCGACCGAGTCGTATCTCGCCCCGGCTCTGTCGTACCGCCGTCTCGTCCCGTCACCCCTCACAGGTAGTCCTTCTTGCGGCTCGTCCGCGTGAACTGGTTCAAGTGCCACTCCACGTGGCCGTCCTTGTTCTCGAGCGTGCCGCTGCGGATCTCAAACAGCTTCATCGACATGCGGGGGCCAACCTCGGACAGCTCCACGGCGTCGTGGGCCGTCCGCACGTACACGTAGTGCCGCACCTCGATCACGTCCTCGATATTCTTGAACACCACCACGCGGTTCGACAGCTTGGTCTTGCTGGTGATGGGGTCCCGCGGCGGGAACAGATGCTTCAGCACCTTGCACACGCGCTCGCCCAGCCGGCTCGTGAAGCCCTCGAACATGAGGTGCGGGTACGCCTCGGAGACGCTGCCGCGGATGCTGCCGGGGATGTCGCCGCGCATGAGCACGTTGTGGAGGGAGAAGGAGACGGTCGGGCCGTGAGGGAGATGGGAGATGACAAGACCCGTCGGTGTACCGCGGTGCTCGGACAGGAGCACAATGTCCGTCAGGCCGGCCGAGTTGGCCGAGCGCACGCAGTCATCCAGCACCAGGTTACCACGGTTCAGCCGGATCGACGTCGGGATCAGCAGCCGGATCTCCTTGCTAAAGGCCGTCAGCCGCGTCGACGACGACCGCGACGTCGTCACCAGGATGCGCGGGTCGACCAGGCCGCTCATCTGGGCGTACTCGTCGTCAATGTCGAGCTGCGCGTTGGCGTCAAGGTCGTCGCGCGACTCGTCGTAGGCAAAGTCCTTGCGCAGATTCTTGTCGCCCGCCACGCTCTTCTCCAGCGGCCGGCCCTGTGCAATGGCGTTCCGCAGCTTGGCGCGCTTCTCGTTGATCTCGGCCTCCTTGAGGATCATCGCCTTGCGGTAGAGATAGTCTCTCCGCTGGCGGACTGTTTTGCGCTGGGGGGGTTAGCAGGAGATCAGATAGACATAAAACCCATGGGACTCATGGGAAAACAACATACAAGCATGATGGCGGTTTGTGGGCGACGCTGTGGATGTATGTCGTGAAGAAGCGTTCCTGAAGTCTAGTTAGAAGCGCCCAGAGTAAAGTACTAGAAAAAAAAGTTAGTGATAAGGCCTTATCGATAAGGTTATCCACTCGAAAATTTGGCGGTAACGACACGTGACGCCCCTTGCAAAGTAGTAAGTTTCGACAAACACAGCTGTAGGCAAAAATTGCTAGCAAACACGACAGCAATCGCCCCGCACACAACAGCCGGGCTGCTCCTGATAATAATCGACGCTGCCCTCTATTAAACTGCACCAATCATTTAAATTCTCAACAACGCCAACTCACGTCAACACGACGCCTCCTGCGCTTTTGCCTCCCTCTTCCCTCACCAAACTCGCTTCTCGCTTGCCTCTCTCACCAGGCACGCATGTCGCAACCCCGCAGGCGGATGGCACCCGAACGTCGACTTTCTTGACCCCCAAACTGCATCGAAACATCGAAACCTACAAACTATCACGAACTTTATTGAAACCCGATCGGGAGTGCCCTCGACAGCACGCTACGCTCCACTCGCGACCCGGGGAACCCCCTACCATGGAGGGCGCCTTCAACCATGTGGGCAACCACCTGATCTCCGACTCGGCTGCCGCCATTAAGGCTGGCGACAACGACGACCTGTCTTCGATCGACCCCGACGAGAACCTGCTCTACAGCAAGTATGGCGGCCGCGACGGCCTGGGCGGTGCCACGCGCCGGCGCCACGATGACGACGACAACGACACCGAGGCCGCCTTTGACGACGCGGACAACGACAGCGTCGTGAGCGCACTTGCCGACGGCGTGCAATACGCTAAGCTGGAGCCCGAGGAGGAGGAGAAGGAGCAGGAGCTGCCCGCCCATGCTTGCGCGTAGGTTTACTTCACCCCTTGCCGAATCTGTCTGAATACTAGTACGACCGTACTGACCAACTTCCCCACAGATACTGCGGCATCCACTCTCCCGCCTCCGTCGTCAAGTGCATGACCTGCAACAAGTGGTTCTGCAGCGCCCGCGGCAACGCCATGTCCTCGCACATTGTCAACCACCTCGTGCGCGCCCGCCATAAAGAGGTCCAGCTGCACCCCGACTCCTCGCTCGGCGAGACCGTCCTCGAGTGCTACAACTGCGGCACGCGCAACGTCTTCATCCTCGGCTTCATCCCCGCCAAGTCCGACACCGTCGTCGTGCTGCTGTGCCGCCAGTCCTGCGTCTCCAACACCTCCGCCAAGGACATGAGCTGGGACGTCGGCCGCTGGCAGCCCCTGATCGAGGACCGCCAGTTCCTGTCGTGGCTCGTCGCCCAGCCCAGCGACGCCGAGCAGCTGCGCGCCCGCCACCTGACGCCGCCCATAATCGCCCGCCTCGAGGAGCTCTGGAAGGACAACGCCAACGCCACCGTGCAGGACCTCGAGCGCGCCGCCAGCGTCGACGACGACCCGCACCCCGTGCTGCTCAAGTATGACGACCCCTACCACTACCAGAACATCTTCGGCCCGCTCGTCAAGATGGAGTCGGACTACGACAAGAAGCTCAAGGAGGCCCAGTCCGAAGACAACCTGGTCATCCGCTGGGACTTTGGCCTCAACAACAAGCACATGGCCAGCTTCATCCTGCCCAAGATCGAGTCCGGCGACGTCAAGCTGGCCGTCGGCGACGAGATGCGCCTCAAGTACAAGGGCGAGCTGCGCCAGGCCTGGGACGGCGTCGGCTACGTCGTCAAGATCCCCAACAACCAGTCTGACGAGGTCACCCTGGAGCTCCGCAAGGCCGGCAACGACAAGTCCGTGCCCACCGAGTGCACCCACAACTTCTCGGCCGACTACGTCTGGAAGGCCACCTCGTACGACCGCATGCAGGTCGCCATGAAGACCTTTGCCGTCGACGAGATGAGCGTGTCTGGCTACATCTTCCACAAGCTGCTCGGCCACGAGGTCGCCGTCGCGCCCATGAAGACGTCTATGCCCAAGAAGTTCACCGCGCCTGCCCTACCCGAGCTCAACGGCAGCCAGATCAGCGCCATCAAGGCCGTGCTGTCGACGCCGCTCAGCCTGATCCAGGGCCCGCCCGGCACCGGCAAGACGGTCACGTCGGCCACCATCATCTACCACCTGGCCAAGCTCAACAACAGCCAGGTGCTCGTGTGCGCGCCCTCCAACGTGGCCGTCGACCAGCTGTGCGAGCGCGTGCACCGCACGGGCCTCAAGGTGGTGCGCCTCACGGCCAAATCGCGCGAGGACGTCGAGTCGTCCGTCAACTTTTTGGCCCTGCACGAGCAGGTGCGCATGAACGACACCAATGTCGAGCTGACGCGCCTGCAGCAGCTCAAGAACGAGATTGGCGAGCTGTCGAGCATCGACGAAAAGAAGTTCAAGCAGCTGACCAAGGCCGCCGAGCGCGAGATCCTCAGTAACGCCGACGTGGTCTGCTGCACGTGCGTCGGCGCCGGCGACCCTCGCCTGTCCAAGATGAAGTTCCGCAACGTGCTGATCGACGAGTCCACGCAGTCGGCCGAGCCCGAGTGCATGATCCCACTGGTGCTGGGCTGCAAGCAGGTCGTGCTCGTGGGTGACCACAAGCAGCTGGGCCCCGTCATCATGAACAAGAAGGCCGCCAAGGCCGGCCTCAACCAGTCGCTCTTTGAGCGCCTCGTCAAGCTGGGCTTCTCGCCCATCCGCCTCAACGTGCAGTACCGTATGCACCCGCACCTCGCCGCCTTCCCGTCCAACATGTTCTACGAGGGTTCCCTCCAAAACGGCGTGACCATTCAGGAGCGCCTGCGCAGCGATGTCGATTTCCCCTGGCCTGTGGTGGACACGCCCATGATGTTCTGGTCGAACCTGGGCAACGAGGAGATCTCGGCGTCCGGCACGTCGTACCTGAACCGCACGGAGGCGTCCAACGTTGAGAAGATTGTGACGCGCTTCTTCAAGGCGGGCGTCAAGCCGGCCGACATTGGCGTCATCACGCCGTACGAGGGCCAGCGCAGCTACATTGTGACCACAATGCAGAACACGGGCACCTTCAAGAAGGAGAGCTACAAGGAGGTCGAGGTGGCGTCGGTCGACGCCTTCCAAGGCCGCGAGAAGGACTACATTGTGCTGTCGTGTGTGCGCTCCAACGAAAACCACGGCATCGGCTTCCTGTCAGACCCGCGCCGTCTCAACGTGGCGCTGACGCGCGCCAAGTACGGCCTCGTTATCATCGGCAACCCCAAGGTGCTGGCCAAGCACGACCTCTGGTACCACCTGTTGGTGCACTTCAAGGACCACAAGTGTCTGGTCGAGGGCCCGCTCAGCAACCTGCAGCCGTCGCTGCACCAGTTCAGCCGTCCCAAGCACAGCTACCGCCCGCCGCGCGCGTTCGGCAGCGGCATCGGCAACGAGAACAGCAACGCCAGCCTCGGTGCGGGTGGCATGGGCAACGGTGGCGGCCACGGCGCCGGCGCTGGTGGCCCAGGCGGTCCGGTCGGCCCCGGTGGTGCCGGCGGTGGCCGCTACGGCCATCACGGCCACCACCACAACGGCGGCGGCGGTGGTGCGCGCGACTTTGACACGGGCTCGATCATGTCGTACATTCCCGACGACGTGTCGTCGATCCACAGCTCAGCCATTGGCGGCGGCGGCGGCGGCGGCGGCGGCGGCGGCGCCAACCTGAGCTCGGCGTACCCGGCCATGTTCTCGAGCTTCAGCCCCGACCAGTGGCCTGGTCTGCCCGGTGCCAGCGCCATGGGCCGGTCGAGCGGTAAAGGTCGCAACCGCGGCGGCGGTGCCGAGAGCGTCGCCGGCGAGAGCGTGGCCAACTCCGAGTACACGGACATCACGGCGGGCTCGAGCGTAATCGGCGGTAAGGGCGTGGGCCAGGGCGGCGTCAGCCTCGGCGCGGGCCTGCACGACACCGTGGCCAACGGGCGCATGACGTCGTACAGCCAGAGCGACCGGCTCAAGGACTACGTTGAGAACAGCGGGCGCCTCGCGGGCGGCAACGGCTACCGGCGCTACGACGACGACCAGCAGAGCATCAGCACGACGGGCTTTGCCAGCCAGATTGGCGGCTCGGGCTACGACTGAGTGCCCCCTTTCCCAGTGGACTGAGAAGGACTGAACGAAAAGAGGAAACAGGCAATTTTTGGTATTTTCTTCCATAAAGAGAATGCACTCTGAGCACAGAGGATGGTCGTAAACACGTCCCGCCAGGCAAGAAATGAGCATCACATTATGAGATGCGTCCAGATCATCTGCACGGATAAGCTACCGAAGCAACCAGCGGATGCGAGGGCCAAGGCCGACTACGCGAGCCGCCTCCATCTCCCCAACGACTCAGGGATGCTCTGCATGGAAGGACATGAATGCCGGCCGACCTCCGACCACTCAACGACAGACCGCCATGTTCCTACAGAGTTAGTGACGACTACTGGGCCGCTACTTTCCGATGTAGCTTGGGACATGTCGGTGGTGTCTGTGTGGTTGGGGTCTCTCACTCAAAGAGGCAAACCGGTGGTGCGGTATCACAAGACTGTGGCTTCGTTTTCCACCACATGAGGTTCCGAACGTCGCCAGGCGGTGTGGGGGCCGTGCTCCGGGTTAACGAGGCGGGATTGGTTGCTTTATTCGTGAGAAAGACGAGGGGAAGAAAACTGTATTTCGAAAATTAAAGACGCAAGTAGAATAATAAAAACGAGGCAGAAGATAGCAGCAGGTGATGAGAGAGTGCAATGGGGAGAACAGGGGATGGGCACTTAGGTCGAGAAATCGCAGTCTTTATTCTTCATCTTTTGTCTTACAGTGACTATGAGAGATTGACTGAGTGATGAGTGATGATAAAGATGGAGGCCGCCAGGGGCCAACATCGTCTTCAAATCGTGTAACTGCTACTCTGGAGTAAACTCCGTAAGTATCTCGATTTTGCAATGGTTGCCAAATTATTGATGATTCATAATTCAGATTTCATTCGAGTCGAATAAATTTATTCTGTGAATATATTGTTTGCTTTATCTTTTTTTTAAAGGAAAAAGAGAAAAAAAGGGAAAAAATAAAAAAGTATCAATGTTTTTATTTTATTTTATTTATTAAATCAACTTTCATGTTTTTCTTTTCCACTCTCTATTTTGTAACCTTTTTGTATCCACGGTTTATTGTATTCCCTTCCGTTTGCCTCCCAACAATACTTTTGTTCACCTGCAAACATACACTGCCCTCAATGTCAGCTCTGGAATGACGGCTGTCACCAAAGGGGGTCCTCGTATTACGTTCAGCTAGCGCTCTGACACGGATGAAACTCGAGGCCGGATCAGCGCTGGGCGTGGGGCTTGTTGTGCCGAACGAGCTAAGTTGGCCCGTCCCGGCCTGCAATAATACAGGGCAAGACCGTTTCGCTCCCTTGACAGGTCCCTCCGATCGACCTTTCCTTTTTGGGCGCATCACAAGCTCTTGCCCTCGACGACATATCTTCGTTACTCTTTCCTCTTTTGACATCATCTCTTTCCCTCTTTGTTTTCCTGCTCTATCTTCATCTCGTCTTTCCTGCCTCCTCTCTGCATCACCACCCTGTTTCTTAGACAGCACTGCACCTGAAAACACGCGTCTCACCACACCCACCCAAGATTATGGCCGCCTCTTCTGATGCACCACCGGCCGCCGCCGTTGCGCCGGCCGACAACGACAAAGTTAACCCGCCCGACTTTTCGGGCTCTGTGCGCACCGACAACAAGCTTCCGTCACGCGACACGTTGAAGCGCACAGCCGATCTGCCCGTGCTCGACCGCGAAGGCAAATCACATCCGTTCAAGAGCCTCTACGGGGACCACAAGGGCCAGACCCTCGTCATCTTTGTCCGGCACTTTTTCTGCGGCGTAAGTTCCCCGTCGTCCTAGTATCTAGATCGTGGCCTCTAATTTTGTTTACTGACCCCCTCCACCCAGAACTGCCAGGAGTATCTTCGTATCCTCTCGCAGGCGATCCCGGTCGCAGCTCTCGCCAAGGCGCCTACGTTGACGCACATTGTCGTCGTGGGCTGCGGCGACCCTTCGCTGATTGACATGTACGTCGAGGCCGCCGAGTGTGCATACCCCGTGTACGCGGACCCGACGCGCCGCCTCTACGACGAGCTCGGCATGGTGTCGACACTGGCCATGGGCACGCCGCCCGCGTACATGAAGCACACCAACATGTGGGCGTCGTCGCTGCGGTCGATCGCCCAGGGCCTGCGGCAGCTGCCACGTGGGCTGGCGCTCAAGTCGGGCAACCAGCGCCAGGTGGGCGGCGAGTTTCTGTTTAAAAACCCTGCCACAGAGGGCAATGGTGATGCTGTGTCGGTGACGTGGTGCCACCGCATGAAGAACACGCGGGACCACGCTGAAGCGGACGAGCTACAGGAGGTGCTAGGGCTGGAAAAGACGGTTGCCGAGCCGAAGCCGGAAAAAGAAGCCGCACCGACTCCGGCCGCGGCCGAAGTCGCTGCGGAAACGACGGCAGCATAAAGGGGTTCTCACAACAAAAATTGCACCCAAATTGCATGCATGATATCCCAGCGGGCAAAAATAACAAGCGATGCCGGCCTATTTTTTATTTGTTTTCTGTTGTTCTTATATTTTGTACCACACAAATACCACCTGTTTTTGTCTCATCCTCCAGTCAAACTGTTGTAACCACCCACCCCACACAAGCGCTTCGTGTCTCATACAGGCTCGTTTTCGTTCTTTCTTCCCAAATGGCCTAGACAACATACATCAAGCTTACAGATTCTCTTGGGCCATCACCCACATGGCCACCAGATCGGGGCACTGCCGTGCAATCCTCTTCTGCGTCGTATGGTTCGACAACATCACCGAAAGTGTGCCCTCTCTGGCCACAAGCTTCGAAATGTGCTCGTTGACCATGCGCATGGTTTGGACCGCCGTCGCCCCTCCTGTGGGTGCATCTGTGCTACCACCACCACCACCACCACCCTCAAAATCGCTACCGCCCCCACCACTGCGATGTCCCGTCAGCCGCTGTACCTGCTCCATCATCCTGGTGTCGACGTCGTGCTGCACATGGCCCGGCTCAATCGCCATGTGCACAAGCCACGAGTTTCCAAAAACGCCCTTATCCGGCTGCCCGCCCCACTGGCGAATGCGCTCGGCGGCCGCGCTGGCCTCGACAGGGCGGTAGCCCGGGCGGGTGGCGACGCCGGCGTGCAGCGGGATAGTGGTCGTGGCAAAGAGGTACCGGCGGCCCTGGTGGTGCGATGACGAAGTAGCCGAAGCGCCCGACATGGTCGACGAAATGCTGTGCCGGTGGGTGGTCGAGGCAGCCGTGCTAGCTGTACCGCCTCCAATACTGCTGCTGGCGGTGCTTTGTCCCGTATTGGTCCGGGTCCGATTGCTCGCCGACGAGGCCGACGCGCTGTCGCCACCGGGAAGCCGGGACAGAGACGTCATCAGCGACGAAATGGACGACGAGTGCGGCAGCATGTACGGTGGGAACTCCTGGCGTTGTTGGTGCTGATAGTGGTAGTTGCGCGCCGGGTGCGTGACGATGATCTGATACCGCAGCACAAGCGTAGCGTGGCGGAAGACAGGCATCGCAGAGTCCTCCTTGTCGTCGCCGTCGGCGCTGCTGCTGTGCTTGCCCCTCTCGCTGGTTTCGCCCTCGCACACAGCCATGGTCACCCGCAGGCCCGCAATCTCGGGGTTCGTCCCGAAGCACCACAGGCTCTCGGCCCGGTAGGGCCCAATGATGCGCCCGTTGACCGCCACGATGCACGCCGTCGTCTGCGTGTGCTTGAAGCGGTTGTTCTCGTTGCACGAAGACAGCTGCGTCTGTGCCCACTGCTTCTGCCGGCACAGCTCGAGCCGGTTGCCGCAGTGGTTGAGCTCGAACTCGTAGCCCGTCATGGGCGGGAAGAAGCCCGGGGCCGAGGGGCCGAGGGGGGTGAGAGTTGCCTGTGTGTCGACCGCTTTGGTGGGCACTGTCGTGAGCACTGCAGCGGCCGATGTATCCACCTGAAGGGGAGGGAGAGGCGGCCGTGCACGAGCGGCCGCAATGGAGACTGCCGTGACGGCCGGTACCGTGAAGCGAGGACCAGACCGCTAGTCAACCTGCTTGCTCACCGCACCGTGCGGCTCCTCCTTGCTGCTGTTGTTACCATTGCTGTTGTCGCTGTGGAGGGTGTTTTCCTCACGGATGTCGACGTTATCGAGGCTGTCGAGGACAAGTGCCTTGAGGGACAAGTGCGGTGGCTCCTCGTTCGGCGAGGGTACTCTCGTATGTGAGGTGCTAGTGCTGTTGCTGGTGCCGTTGCTGGTGCCGTTGCTGGTGCTGTTGCTGGTGCTGCCGTTGCCGACGCCGTATGGGAGTGTCCACCAAGGGGCAATAGACGACGGTCTCTGCGTGGCCTTGGGGGTCGTGGCATCATCACCGTACGTGGTCGCGGTGGGCGTCTTGCTGGCCGTGCCGTTTCGCATGCTGTCGAGATGCAAGCTGTTGTGAGCGACCTTGCGGTCCGGCCACTGCTGAAGAGGCGCGCGAAGGGCCGCCATGGTGGTGTCGATCCGAGGTCGAGTCTCGGGTGCCAGCTTTGGGACGGTGTTCACTTTGTCACTGCCTGCGTTGTTGTTGTTTCTTCCAAACTCGGGATCGAAGAAGCGGTTGTTGGTGGTAGTAGGCATGCGAGTAGTGGCACTAGAGGGCATATGCATGTGGCTCGGGTTTGCATGCGCGAGGGGCTGTCTGTGGGCTAGCCAAAGCTGGGTTGTGTTCTGTCTTTCTTGGTGGCGTAGCTGCTCCTGTCGCTGAACAAGCCGTTCAATGGAAGGGTATGCCATCTTGTCGTTTCCAATCATAGTTGGCCAGTGGGCATATTGTTCACGGACGTTCTGAAAGTCGTTGTTGCCGTCCGTCTCGGCGGCCGAAGTGTTGTTCTCTTGAGTGTGACCTAGATGGTGAGGCGACCACGGCGTCCCGGCAGTTGTGTAAGTTTTATTGTTCACGGCTTCTGTGCCCTGCACACCCTGTGTGCCGTGCGTGGCCTGCGCAGCGTTTTGCTTGTGGGCAGCCTCCAATGCGTAGGTGAGATACGAAGGGTGGTTTCCCATGGCCTGAACAAGCTCCTCCGACCGCTTCCTCTCTCGGTCGACATACGCTTGACGCCGCAAGCTGAAGCCATTCAAGTCACCCGGAAGCTGTTGCTGTTGTTGGAGAGACGTATCGCCAGCGTTGTCGGTTAGATGGCGGCTTTGCCACGCCCCCCAGGCGTTGTTGTTTTGGTCTGCCATCTGGCGATGGCGATGACGACCCTCTTCGCCGGCCTTGGACCGCATATACACCAAAGTAAATATGTGAAACGAGAAGTAAGGCAAAATCAAGCGCCAAAAGGACAAGGGTGGGCAAGGAATAGAACAGAGATCTCGTCGGTGACCCAGACAGACGAGGCCGGAGAAAAGGGATGGTGAGAAAGAAAGAGAGAGAGAGAGAAAGAGAGAGAGAGAGAAAGAGAGAGAGAGAGAAAGAGAGAGAGAGAGAAAGAGAGAGAGAGAGAAAGAGAGAGAGA
>WNYF01000088.1:0-60663 GCA_021396225.1 Sporothrix inflata | reverse complement strand
GCAGAAACTGTGCGTATTAATATGAGAGTCCGTTGGTTGAGAGATCGGCGAAGTTGGTGAGTGAATGAACTCTTAAATATCACAGTGCGCCGTGGCCAAGTCACGCATCATTCAAGACCCCCCCCTTTTCTTCACTGTTATCTGATTTTGCTTCTGTTCGATTATCATTCCCTTACGCTCCTCCTTATTCATCCATATGTCATGGAATGAAATGTCATCTTACGCTGCAAATACCTGCAAAATCAAACGGACAGTGGAATCAATTCGCTGGTAAAGTTCATTTCATTTCAACTGCCTTGCCTTTCCCTGTAAGAGTTTGTATGGCCTTTTTAAAAGTTTAATGCTGTAAGAGACATGTCTTCATCCCGTCTTTCTTTCCTCTCTCTCTCTTTCCCTAGTTTGGTCATAACGCCATGCATCATTCGCTAATCCATGTTTTTCTCTTTCTCCTCCCCTGCACTACTCGACCCCATCTATGAGAAGAACTTCTGGTAGGTCTTCTTCTCCTTCTCGCGGCGCGACTTGAGGGCCGCCTTGACCTGGTTCAGCTCCTTGAGCACGTTGGCGTCGTTGGGGGCCAGCTTGTGGGCCTCGGCCAGGTCGGCCTGCGCGTCCTCCTCGTCCTTCTGTTTGACCAGCGCCTGGCCGCGGCGGAAGAGTGCCTTGGCCTTGTCGGTCTGCGAGATGCCCGGCACCTCGAGCGCGTTGGTCGCCGCCACGCGCGCGTCCTGCCACGCGCCCAGCTTGAGGTGCATCAGCGCGGCGTTGCTGTTGACGCTGATGCGCACCTGGTCGAGCGCCGCCTTGGTGCCCTCGGGCGCGCTGTCCAGGTCCGGGTCCTCGTTGAGGTACCGCAGGGCCTTGTGGTACTTGTCCAGCGCTGTGTTCCAGTCGCCGTTCTTAAAGGCCGTGTTGCCGTAGCCCTTGCAGTCGGTGCTGATCTTGAGGATGCGCTCGGCCGACAGCGTTGCGCCGCCGCCGCCCGTCAGGCTGGCCAGCGGGTCAGCTGCTGCCGCGGGTGTTGCTGACGCAGCGGCGGCGCCGCTACCGCTCTTGGCGGCCTCGGCCGCGCTCACACCAATCTCGGCCTCGTCCTCGGGGAAGTCCTCGTACGGGTCGCCCAGCGCGTCGGGCTGCTTGGGGGCGTCGGCCGACAGGATGGCGTCGTCGCCCTTGAGCTCGCCACAGTCCACAATGACGACGTCCTTGGACGGCTTGTCGCCCGGCTCGGTCGAAATGTTCTCGACCTGGCGCACGACCGACTTGCCGGCCAGCACCTGACCAAAGACGACGTGCTTGTTATCGAGGTGCGGTGTGGGCACGGTCGTAATAAAGAACTGGGAGCCGTTGGTGTCCGGGCCGGCGTTGGCCATGCTCAGCAAGAAGGGGCGGTCGTGCTTGAGCGTAAAGTTCTCGTCCGGGAACTTCTCGCCGTAGATGGAGGCGCCGCCGGTGCCGTTGGCAGCCGTAAAGTCGCCGCCCTGGATCATGAACTGCTTGATGACGCGGTGGAAGACGGAGCCCTTGAAGTGCAGGGGCTTGCCGTCGGTGGTCTTGCCCTTCTCGCCCGTGCAGAGCGCGCGGAAGTTCTCGGCGGTCTTGGGGACGACATCGGTGAAGAGCTCAAACACGATGCGGCCGGCGGTCTTGTTGCCGACGCGGATGTCGAAGAAGACGCGGGGGCGCTGGGCCTTGGCGGTCGAGTCGGCCATTGTGGATGTGTGAAGGTTGTGCGGAGGTTGTGTGGGAGTTTTGTGCGTGAGACAGAAAGAGAGAGAGAGAGAGAGAGAGGTGGAGAAAAAGAGCTCTGCTAGATCTGACTGCTGGCTGCCTTAGTTCGAAATCGGCCGTCTGCTGTTTGCTGATTTGTTCGCTGACGCTGTAGCTCTGCGCTCGCACTGCTGTGGATTTGGTCTCAGGTCCGTTTGGATCTTTTTTGAAGACTGGTAGAAAGATGGGCAGACAAAAGGTTCGTCGTGGAAAAGTTCGAGTGGAAGCTTCTAGACAACGCCAAAGGCTCCAAAACCAGAGGAAGCCGCGGAAGTGGGGCTGTGGGAAGCTCCTTCCCTTTGAATTTGGTGTGAATTGGTTCTTGCCGCTTTTTCTCACACGCGGGGCAGGCACACCACACACCGACCACCGACAAGGAGTCCTTCCTGGCACTGGCACTGGCACTGGCTCAGTGGCACTGGCTCTAGCCGCTGACGGGCCGCTAATATGGCCTCACACCTCTTTGAGCGCTGTATAATTACGACCTCACGACGGCCCGTTAAGACGCACCCAACAGTCCGAGATGTCTTTTTTTGCTTTTGTTTTTTTGTCTATATTTTGTCTTCTATTTTTTGTATATCACTGTCGACAAGTCCATGGCCCAAACAATGCTCTAGATGTCTTGCATGCCCATAACACCCTTATATCGTGGTCATGACGCCGAGTCCGTGGCCGGGCTCGCTTTGGCCGGCGACGTCAACTCCAGTGTCACCGGGCCGTCGTTGACCAGGGCCACCTCCATCATGGCCCGGAACACACCGTCCTTGACCCGCTCGGCCGCAACGTTCTCGCGCACCTTTTGCACAAAGTAGTTGTAGAGCCGCTGGGCCTCGTCGCCGCCGAGTGCGCCGTGGAACGACGGCTTGTTGCCCTTCTTGGTCGACGCCAGCAGCGTGAATTGGGAGACTAAACTGTCAGAGAGGGATCAAGGACGTACGTCTAATTGCTTCCAAGGATGACTCACCGCAAAGGACCTCGCCGCCAATGTCCTGGACGTTCTTCTTCCACTGTTGTTGTCAGTATGAGCGGATGTCTGCACCGGCCGCTCAGATCACGTACCTTGCCGCCCTCTTCATCGTCCCACAGTCGCATATTGACGACCTTGGCTGCCAATGAGTCGACGTCCTTCTCTGTGTCGCCCGGTGCCACGGCCGCAAACACCAGGACGCCTTTGCCGATCGACGACACGAGCTCCTTTTCGACCGTGACCGAGGCCGACAGCACGCGCTGGAGGATTGCTATAGATACGTTTAGTCGAGCTGGATATAGAAAGACGCGAGAAGACAAACGAGAAGACTCACCCTTCATTGTGTCGTCGTTGCTGTGCCAAACGCTGGGCGCACAGGTGAATGTTGCAATTACACAAGACACAAGAGAAGCTGTTGGCCCCAGTAGCACACTTCCAGTTGCTGTCCTTGCACAGGATGCGCACTGATCCGCCTGTATTACAGCGCTTTGGGCAAGCTCCAGCAGCCCTACAGCTTGTGCCCAGCGGAGCTTTTAGCGCTATGCCGCATGTGGTAGGCTGGGAGCACGGTCATGTGACTGGGTTTTTCAACTCTGTGCAATGTTGATCTTGCTTCCATCGAGCGACTGTATCCCAGCGTCTCGCCATTGCAATGCCTCAGGCGACGAGGCGCTGTAAGAAGACTTCGTAGTAGGCAAAGTTATTACTGTCTGAATATCGACAGTTTGTTGAAAAGCAATTGATCCTATCCCGACGAACCCCAGTCCTTACGAAACATCACGTGACCCTTTACGTTTGACGTCTCAACTGTGAGACAGATAAAATAAATACAAAATAAAATTGTAAAAAATGCGCACAGGGGCGCCAACGGACAGCCGCCTACAGGTTTGGGACTGAATGCCCCACTTTTTGCCCAGCTCGCCGCCGTGCCTCGTTTTGTTTTGCTGGCAGCAGGCTGGTTGCTCCATCGCGCCTGCCCAGTGAGAACAGACGTACGTCCACTCCTTTCCTTGCTCTCTCCCCATGCCAACATCTCCACATCCTACCAAACGGCCTCACTTTTCGCACTGGCCACGCTCTCTCCCTCTTTGCACGCGGACCACGGCATTTTACCACGACAGAACATCTCTTATTGATAGCTGCTCCCGCCCTCTGTTCCGCCTCCCCTCCCATTTTTAGTGCCAGTCGGTTGGTGCGTACTACAGTTGTGGCTCTTTGGCCTAGCAGCCAACAGACAAAGCAAACCTCCAAAAACCAGGAAAACGAAACTAATGTCTTTTGCCCCGAAAAATCTGAAGAGCACCGAATCACCTGCACCCACAGCAACAGAGGCGGGTTAATTACTCCACGACCAACACCTCCTGACCTCCTACCCATCGACATTACTATTGCATCCATCAGCCTCACCCACCCCGTCACAGCCACGAGGCTACTGCGCACACCCTGCACCTAACCCTCGACCGCAAAACAGGAACAGGCCTGTGGCATCATCGCTCCATCCCTGATTCGAAAGCACACGACGACCGCGTTCCCTTAGCCCCCCTACCCTCGAACGACGACGACGATACCGGGCTGGATCTACCGGACACCACTGTCGCGACTTGGAATCCGACCTCGACCATCAACCCTTCCACCAACCCCATCTTCCCTGGCGACTGTTGCCAGCTACCGGCACCATGGCAGCACGAAAACTCCAGCAGGAAGTCGACAAGTGCTTCAAGAAAGTGACGGAGGGCGTCGCCGAGTTCGACGCCATCTACGAGAAGATTGAGCAGTCCAACAACCCGGCCCAGAAAGAAAAACTGGAAGACAACCTCAAGCGTGAAATCAAGAAGCTGCAACGTTTGCGCGACCAGATAAAGACATGGGCGGCCGGCAACGAGATCAAGGACAAGGGTCCATTGATGGAGTACCGGAGGCTGATTGAGACGGTAAGCTTTGGTTGGGCTTGCTTGGCTTGACAGATACAGAGATACAGAGCACGACACCGGATGGCTAACTGATGTTTCCTCTGCAGCAAATGGAGAGATTCAAGGCCGTAGAAAAGGCCATGAAGACAAAAGCCTACTCGAAAGAAGGCCTGTCGGCAGCGACAAAACTCGACCCGAAAGAGCAAGCCAAGGTCGCCAAGGGCGAGTTTATCGGCAACCAGGTAGACGAGCTGGAGCAACAGATCGAGTCGCTAGAAGCCGAGGGCGAAGCCATCCAGGCCACCATGAAGCGCGGCAAGATGCACGGTGCCAAGGCCGATCGCATGGCGCAAATCGAGCGTACCATCGAACGACATAAGTGGCACCAAGGCAAGCTGGAGCTGATCCGCCGCTCACTCGAGAACGGCGGCGTCGACGTCGACCAGGTCGCCGACCTCGAGGAAAGCATACGCTACTACGTCACCGACAACATGAGCACCGACTTCATGGAGGACGACACTATGTACGACGACCTGAACCTGGATGAGAACGAAGACGCCTTTGGCATGAACCTGGACAACGACAAGGTCTCGTCGCAAGACAACCAATCCATACAAGGCGACACGCCCGAGATCGAGACCAAGGCGGTGGCACCCCCAACAGCACCAGCGGCCTCTACGGGCAAGGGACGACAAGCAGCAGCGGAGCCGGCAGCGTCCGGGCGGAGACCCTCGGCACAGCTCAAGTCACCATTACCATCACTCGCGACGCTGCACACACCGCTGCCGACGTTGAGCAATGGTTCGATGGCGTCGACAATGAAGCCCGCGTCCATACCAATGCGACCCGCGGGCGAGGTACTCAAGTACGCATCGGCCGCCGCGGCCGCTGCAGCAAGCGACAAGCTGAACCTGGGTATTGCCCCGTTACCGCCACCGGTCGGCGCGTCAGGACCATCCTCCTCGCAACCGCAGCAGCCGCCGGCCGCGGCGGCCATTCCGGCCGTCCAGGCCAGCAAGATTGCAAGTGCAGCCAACTCGCCCAAGCCAGCGCCCGCGCAGCCGTCTGCGCAATCCGACAAGTCCTACTCGCCTGCCGTCTCCGTGGCGGCACCAGCATCCTCCTCGGCCGCCCCTGCAGCGACACCGGCAAAGGCGGAGAACGCGCGGTCAGGACGGGGCAAGAACGCCGCGGCGGCGGCAGCCGCAGCAGCAGCAGCATCCACGGCAACACCGACACTTGCCGAGCCAGCAGAACCATCAAGTAAAGGTGCGTCCCCACATCCCTATAAGGGCTCCTTTTCTTTTGCTAACACACCTCCTCCAGCCCCCTCGCAAACGAACGGCTTCACGAACGGCGCCAAGCACGCACCGTCAGCGTCTGCCACGGAGGAGCAGGAGCGCCGGGACGAGGAGTCCGTCTACCACCTGCCTGCGTCGCTGCGGGATCTGGTCGACTCGTTTGAGGTGACCAAGAACCGCCCGCCAGTGACTAGCCAGGCGGCTGCACTCCGCCAGCTGGCGACGTCGGCGAGCAACCCGCCGGAGGCGATGGACTCGGAGCCGCCACGACGCTACGTGCCGGACATGCGGTACAACTCGACGTCCAACTACCCGCAGGAGCCGCTGCCGCTGCTGGATGACCCGCGGCTGTACAACCGCATCGACCCGGATACGCTGTTCTACGTGTTCTACTACAAGCAGGGAACCTACCAGCAATACTTGGCAGCCAAGGCGCTCAAGGACATGAGCTGGCGCTTCCACAAGCAGTACCAGACCTGGTTCCAGCGCCACGAAGAGCCGAAGAGCATCACGGAGGAGTTTGAGCAAGGCACCTACCGCTTCTTTGACTACGAGAGTACTTGGTATGTTTTCTCCCTTCTACTTTACACCTTTACTTGTTCCCTCGCTAATACATACCCCCCCTATCCAGGATGAACAGGCGTAAGGCGGACTTTAAGTTCGTCTACAAGTTCCTCGAGGACGACGTGTAGACGGAAGACACAAGGTTGTATCGGCTTTGTCGTCCCCCGTGCCTACCTACCCTGCTTCTGCTCTCTCTGGCTTCTAGCCAAACTTTGTTGGGGCAGACGTGGGTGACATGTAGTGGGTCTATTGCGGCTCTGTTGCTCTCAGAGGTGGTCTCTCTCAGAGGTGGTCTCTCTCAGAGGGTCTCTCTCAGAGGGGCTATTCGTGTTTATTTTATTTTATTTATTCTGGTTTCGGCTCTCCTGCTCTCTTTGGCTTTTGCTACGCTGTTTTGTTTCTCTGGCAGCACTGGAGGTCTCTCTTTTTGCCTCTATTGTTTTCACACCGTATCCCTAGTTCTTGATCTCGTTTTACCGTGTTTCTTTTTTTTTGCAGCTGAGAGAAAGGGTAATTAAGGGGGCAATGGGAAAGTGGCGTTTTTCTTCCCACTTCTTTGCTTTTTTTGTCTTGTTTTCCTCCTCTCGCACTATCTGTGTGTTTGTCTGTGGTCTTTTCTCTTCATTTTATCGTCGCTCTCTTCTTCGTTTCCTATCAAACGGAAGAGAGAGAGGGTTCAATAACAAACTGGCATGGTGCCAAACAAAAAACCATCAAGCCTTGTGATGCCCCCGTGACGTGATATTGCCTACTCTATGGCATGGCATAGGACTGGCATCGACTGCCTTATTTTTTGTCCCCCTCCATCCATGTGGACTGGCGCCTAGCCTGCTTGTCCTCGACTTGCCGTTGACTCGTTCCTTCATCCGATCTTATGGGTGCATCGGTCATGTCCGTGGGTTTCATGGAACAATCGTGAACAGAGTCGATTTTTGTCTCGCCTATTTTTGACAAAACAGGAGAAAATGTCCAGTATCCGAAAGTTAAAAGGGGGCCCGTTACCAGCGCAGCCTTGCCTACTGTTTTGTCCAAGGCCCTGCCTGGAGGGCTGGCCTTGTCCCTCCCTCCTCTGGCCTTGCTCCTTTTTCATACACATCGTGCATGGTAAGCCTTGTTTTTTGTTTCCTTGCATTGTGTGTCTGTGTGTCTGCCTTCCCGATCCTGACCCCCGAAACTCTAAAAAAAATGAGGCGAACTCGGTTTCACAGCCAGAAGTGACAAAGATGAGGCTCAAAAAGAAAGTGCACTTCATATTCGGGCCCTTGTCTCCACGGTCCACGGGTTCCTCGATCGCACTTGGCAGGCCGCAAACGCGGGAGGCGGTCGTAAGTAACACGGGCCACTCGCGTCTGTTTATTTTCACATTGTGTACATTTCACTCCTATCCCTATATCTCTGTCTGGCCTTTTCTGTTGTTTTGTCAAGACGAATTCTGAGGCGACATCTGCAGTTCCGCAGTTTCAGCATGGCACCCTGTCCGCCCCATCTTTCGCATTTTTTGTTTCCTTTTTGAAAAAAATTGTACACCTTTATCTTGCAATACCGCTGTAATAAAGCTCTTTTTTATTTCTCCTGAAATAAGAGAACGGAGGAGCAAGATGAAAATGTAAATGGCGCAGTGGCCGTAAACCCGTGAAAAATGCGTGTTTGCGAAATGGCAAGGTCTTTTTTCATGGCCTTCTCATCTTTTTACCTTTAAAAAAAAATACTCATAAATACAAGTATATGAACTTAGATTTATTTCACAGAAGTAAAATTGTGTCGGGATTTTTAAATGCAAAACTTTATGGAGGAAAGATGGAGACGGGCCAGAATCGTCGCTCTAATTTTCAAATCAAATAATATCTTGAATTTTTCACGTTGGTCACATATAGATCTAGAATGGCTGCAAATCATGTTGATGAGAGCACATATTCAAGTGAAGCCTTGTCTTGTGCGTTCATATCTCTGATGAGCAAGAGTAAACAGCCCTGAAATATCAAACTGGAATCGCAAAAAAAAAATACAAACTGCCTTTTTGAGACCTCATTTTCAGCACGAGGATATATCTACCACCTCATGCACAAATTATTCGATTTTGACTTATTTCCCCTTTTCTTCTGCCCACCTCCCCTCGCACTAGTTTCTCATATTCATCAGTTTGAGCCTTGCTTCACCGAAGGCGTGATGCTAGGAGATTCTCGGATGTTGAACTGCATCTTTCCAAGTCGCCTTTCTTTTGCCTCTCTTTCTTCTTTTGTTTGTCCTTTTCTTTCCACCAATTAACAGTGGCTAAGACGCTGCCGGGTTACGTTTTACTTCTCCGTAAAGGGCACTTCTATTTGTGTCCTCTTTCTTCTTTCCCTTCCCCCAACAGTTCCATCTGCAATCTGTGTGTGACAACTGTCCGTCCCGGCACTGCATCCATGTTTCCACGTTTCCGCTTCGCTCTTGTTGCGTCGTCATCTCTTCCGTCTGCCCTTCCTTCGTGTCCCTCTTATCCCTCTTATCCCCTCATTTTCGCGGCGGCGCCCGTGTTTCTTTTTTTGTCTTATGCTTAATTCTGGCATGCTAGTGTCGGACGCGCAACAGCGAGATGCAGAGATGCAGCAGGACGACTGGACGACGTAATGGGGTCGCTCGGCACATGCAGGACCAGGTGCAAGGGGCCTGCCACGCACGAGGGAAACACACACGAACGGCAACGCGGCGCACCGCCAGCATAGCATGGCGCAGGAGGGACTTGTCCGAATGCAGACGGCACATGACAAAAAGGCGACAGCAGAGGGATGCGAGAAAGGAAGAGCAGGAAGGGCAGGAAGGGCAGGAAGAGCAGGAACGAGGAAGGGCCAGCAGACGAGGCCCAAACGACGACAGCAAAAAACTCACCTCGCACAATTCACCATTCACATCTTGTCTTTTCGCGGTTGCCTAAAATTTGTGGACATGGCACCTGCAGCTGGCTAGCCGGGCTGGCCCACAGAGAAGGGGGAGAAGAGTTACGAAAAAAAAAAGGGGAGACGAGGGAGATTTGTGTGATTTCGTTGTCTGTCGCGGATGCACAGCCTCACTCCGTTGTCTGCTTTGATGAACAGAACCACAAAGAAAAACCCGATTTCGCTCGTGTTAGTTGTCTGATGGGCCCCACAAAACAAAGCTAGCCCCGCTTTTTGGACTAGGAGCGTTTTTCGGTGCTGCTCAGCCTTGTCCCGTCCGGCGACCCCCCCTGCAAGGAAGGAGACAAGAAGTTCGAGAACGAGGATCGCTCTTTCCCCCCAAACTGTCAAACGTTCGACCAACTCGACAGCGGCCTACGCGCTGGAATCCCGCTGAGGCACACCGGGGAGGGGACACGAGACTAAAAAAATAGAAGGAAAGAGCAAAGGGCTTGTAGGCCAGCCGTTGGAAGTGGTCTGTTGGGACCGGCCTTCTTCAACGGCGGCTATCTTTTTTTTGGCCATTTTTTTTTCTCTTTTCGTGATTCGCACTTTTGCATTCCGAGCCTCTTTCCAGGTTTATTCTTGTCACTTTTGTCACCCCTGGCCTTTGGTTGGGGCCGCCCGACGTGTCAGTCAATTTGTCACTTTCTGTTGGTCATCTCAAAAATTACCCTTTTCGGGTGGGTTCTGCTTGTCTTGGGGGGCTTGTTAGTTGGTTTTTAGGTTTGTTTAAGGGGTTGCCATTCTCGTATCTTTTTCATTTCGGCTGCCCTTCCTTCTTTCCTCCTCCGATCTTTGCGAACCGCCGTCCGCACTTGCCATCTGCAAAGCCCAGGCCGCATCTTCCCGGGGTTGCTCCTTCCCCAAACCAGACCGTTGGTCCAATGTCGTGCCTGCGTTCCTGCCGCCGCAACATCATAATGCAACACAACCATTCGCTGGTGCAAAAGGCAGACAGCTAGGCGTCCAAGCAAGGCACACAAGAAACCGCCATTGGAGGTGCTCGCGCTGCACACCACAGAAGCCATGCGCCTGTGTGCATACTTTTTGTTTTGGTTCTTCTTCATCTACATTTCTGCTGCTTTTTCTGTCCTCTTTTGACTTAATTGTTATGTTATTTGCCTGGGTTGTGGATGCCTCGTCGCCTTAGTACCATCGCTCTTGCCCTTTTGACAATACGTCGTATTTCCTCGTAAGAAGCCTTCCGTGTGTCTGGTCTCCATCGCGCTTGCCTTCCGTGCATCTTTAGTTTACAAAGTATGACGGCACCGGCACTCAATGCGGAAGGTTTGCTCAACGCTCGCCGGGCCTGCTCTCGCTTGGTAAACAGATACCTGATCTGCTAGACGGCGAAATCAGGGACAACCTGCTCCGAGGAGAATGAATCGGCGTGCGGAGAAACCTTTACTTTCCTGTTGTCTATCTTTTCGAGTCGTCGTGTCGTCGGCCAAATCAACTCAAAACACACCGACGCCGACCGAACGAAACGCGCCTTCCCTTACACACGAAAACTCTCTTGTTCTAGAAAGAACCTAGCCCGTGTGCGGTCTGTTACCGCGGATCCGGAAGGCACGTAGCAAGAAAAGGGAAGTTGTGGCCACCGAACCTACTCCGTAAAGGGGCAGTGTGCGTGGCTCAGCCCTGCGTCATCGCCTTTTTGGATGGTCTCCCTTTCGTTTTCTCCCCTTTTCCCACCATTCCGTCTCTTTTGTCTCTTTTGTTTTATTACGCTTCTCTTTTTGTTCCCACTTGTTTCCACCACGCCGTTCCCACCGTTTCCGCTTGTCTCTCGGTAGCTACGACGTACCTTACCTGCTTATCAGCTCACCATGGCCATCCAGTCCCATGTCGTCCTCCCCTCCCCCCTTCTCACTTCTGACCAGAGGTCCTGGTCTCCCGAGACGAGCATCACCCGCTTGCGAATAGGAACCGTCGGCGCTGCCAATAAAGTGGAATCACGCTCGAATTCCAGGACAAGAACCTGGCAAGCCAGTCTGTGAGAGGGGGCAACAAGGGAGGCTTACAAGTGAGTTATCTCATCGCCAATACGTCGTATGCCAGGAGGGACGGGCACTTGTTCCCCAGATGGCACAGCCCTCTTTTGTATCCACGAGTGTTTCACAGCAGATGCCAGGTACGATGCGGAATCTCAAGGCTGCTCTGAAAACACAAAGCAGCACCGATGCTCGGTTTCAGCTGCTCACTCTCTCGGGTTTTCTCAGCCAGTCCTCGGCCTCGTACTCCCCTCGATACCCTTTGGGAAGTGGTCACGATGGCAAGCCTCGGCTAGGACTGAAGGCCAAGCTGAAAATGGAAGCAAAAATAAACAAAGAAAAAGACAACACCGCGAGCTGTAGCTATCCTCTGACCAGGCCAACCCTCTGTCTGCACCAGCTGGGGGTTTTTTGGGAGATATTCTGCAATATTGACTTCTGGTCTCTCATGTCCCCTAGTCCTTGTCCTCCCGAGCCATGGTAGGTCTAGATATTTACACTTTGTTTGCACCCCCCGTTTTCGTTTACACCCCCCCTTCTTGAGCACACACCCTTCACGCCTCTTCACGCCTCTTCACGCCTTTCTCTCCCCACCCTCTGACCACAACAGCCCCGTTTAGGTGCTCGCCTCGCCCATTAACACCATTTCCTACCAATGTGTCCCGTCCATTGTTGTATTATGTTGCTAGCTACCCTTTTTCACAAAACAAACGTTCGCAGTTCGCACTCGGTCCCCAGTCCTCAGTCCTCAGTCCCCAGTCCTGAGGCCTCAGACACGCAGTGCCATCGACTTTGCCCTGCCTCCCTCCCCTCTTTTCTTCCTCACATGCACGCGTGTTCCTGCACCACAAACACATAATATCGGTGCATACATGCGCCGTGGTTAGGACTCCCTCCCTCCATCTGTTCGGCCTTTCTTCTTGGCCGCTTGCTGAGCTCAATATCTCACAATGTAAGTCGCTTGCACCCTCCCCCCCTCCCTTCCCACGCCTCTTCCCTGCTCGTCCATGCACCCCCCTGGTCGTTGGTATTCTTTCTAGATGTCGTCTCTTCCAATGGAACCCTGTGGCCACCCCCAGTGCCAAGACGACCAAGAAGGATGCTGTCGTCAAATGGAGGCGCTGTTCCTTTTTCCTCTTTCACCCTGTGTCGCCTTCCAGACCGCTTGTTTCGGTGCATCGTCGACGTAAGGGCAGATCGATAGGCCGACTCAGGGGCGATATTGGGGAGAACGGACACAAGAAAGACAGCAGAAAAACATTTCAGCCTCATGCTGCTTGCCTACCCTTTGCCGTCCACAGCCTGCAGTCAACCAAGCTGTAGTGTCTGACGGCATACGGCGTACCTCTGTTTCGTCTCTCTTTTCGCTTCTTGTTTCTTTCTTTGATGATGATCTGACACCTTTTGCTTTGCTAGCCACATTGGGGGCGGACTGCTTTGGATTCTTTGGCGTACCGCGCAATTCAGAGACCGAAGCGCCTATTTTACATTCTCTTTGCTGCACATTTTGTATTCTTTCTTAACTATTTCATTTCTCGCCCACTCTTCCATTTTACAGACCCAGAAATATTGGGTGTGATCCATACCAGCCGTTTTACATCCACTTGGCCACGGAACACGGAGTACCTGGCCGACTAACACCAATATACACACCCGTTTTGGAAACCTTCCCCTTAGGGTCAGTGGCTGAGGGCCCCTCTGGTGCCTGCAGGTCGTATCTCGCACAGCATACGGGACAAAAACAAACCAAAGGCAGAGGCAAAAAGAAAGACGGGGGAAATAAAGGAAGGAAAAGAAGAAAGTAACGGAGGAAGCTATCTGCCGATCAGTCCTTTTTGATCTTTTGCTCACCTTTCTTTCTACCTCGTCTCTTTCTCATGTCTCTTTCGCACTCGCGGCCTTTCTCACTCTCCATCTCTTGCATCATAGCATCTCTTGATGTTGTCCCGTCCCCAGCATTTTCTCATCGTTACCCCGGCCCTCTCTTTGTATTCCTCCGGCTCTTGTGCTATTATAAAGTGCTACAAAAACACCCTCCATCACTACCATCACCACCATCACCTGCCCACCCGGCCTTGTCTTGTATCTTGTCCTCGTTTGTGCAGCCCTCCCCTTCGTTAAACCGCTTTGCCGTTTCTTGTGGTCTCCCCACGACCGCCGTGTTGTCAGCCTCGTTGTAAGGCGCTTCCATTTTTGACTCTTTTACTTTATTCTTTTGGTTACCTGCACAATATCAACATCCGTTCTCTGCATCTCTACCATTTTCTTATTTTTATTTTTGCCGCTCTCTCGTTACATACCCCCATCCTGATCCATCCAAGCCTTTGTCTCTCCCTTCCGCCTATTTTGCTTTACAGCCCCCTTCCAGGCCCCAGTGTCTGCCTTCATTTACTCCTTGTTCCATTCTTCCCCCCTTCGTTGCGGTAACCGCTTCAAGCACTTATTAGTTTCACATACCGCCAGCCTCCACCATCTGAAGTTGTGCAGCCCTACCTGAGATCGACTGAGGTGTTTTTCTCTTCACGATCACTTTCACTCACAGACCTTCATTCTTCTCCTCTCTCTCTATCCCTACATCTCTCTTAGTCTCTCTTTCTCGTTCACCTTCTCGCTTGTATATTTTTATCTTCAAGTCACACGCCTCTACTTTTTCTCCTTTAGCCAGCTTTTCCTTAGCCAGCTTCACCTACCCAGGCTTTCTCATTGTTCGATTCACGACGACCTCTTCAGCCGCTCCTACTCTCTGTTTGTTGCTCTTTTACAGCTTCCTTCCGAACTCGCACCTTGGCCGCCTTCTTTTCTTCTGCCTTTTTGCAAGCTCATCAGCACTTTCAGCCTCGTTTCTACTTTACGGTAGATATTGTGACGCCAGAAAAAGAAACTGCTTGTTGTTTTGGGGCGATTTGGATCTTTCTTCAGCCCTTTCTGTTCAGCCTGGCAAATCTAGAGAGGGTCAGAATCCATGGGATACGCTAGAGGCGCACACGATACAAAAGTTACTTGGCATATATACAGATGCAGGCTGCCTTGATGCCCCCGTCTTTCACTCTACGTCGGTAGGAGCTATTTTTGTTCAGAAAAGCACGTTAAAATCATACGAAAAACTGCAGCAAAAAGCAAACGAAATCAAACAAACGAACATAGAAAGACATCTCTTTGTTAGGTGTCTTCCTGTTTTTCTTCGATATACCGCCTATCGTCCACCACCGCGTTAAACGACCCCGGACTTGTTGTTTTGCTAACAACGATGAATCAGTCTGACGACACCGACATGGCGCTTAAACTCGATGGCCAAATGTACGGCTATTCGCAAACCGGATTCGACGCAGCAACAGACACTTTCATGTCCTCCAGCCAGACGCTGAGCGTCCCATCACACTTTACGTACACCACCAGCCCGACATCGAGCGATTCTTCGTACCTCGCCGGTATGCTCGACACCAGCAGCAGGGCCTCGGGTGGATCACCGCTTCTCTCCGTGTGCAGCGCCGGTGACACCTCGCCCCTGGCCTCGTTTGGCGGCCTGCCGCAGACCGGCACTCTGTTTCGCAGCACTAGCCTCAGCGGCAGCAATTTTGGTGACTACCTGGACGTCGGTGATGCGACAACCGTCGCGGGGTCCGCACAGGCAAGCCCAAGCACGAGCCTGAGGGCACACGATTTTTCCGCCTTTAGCGGTTTGTCCTGGCCGAACGCCGAGGGCGGTGTCGACGACGAGATCTACGGCAGCTACAACGGCGGCAGCGGCAGTAGGATGTTTGGAGACGGTTCGCCCCTGACGGACCACATCCAATACGCGTCACCCCAGAGCTCGTGGTTCTCAGGAAGCCTGAGCAACGCCGACGACGACGTCCAGAACACAAGGTAAGAAAGCAAAACCAATACAATACAAGAGTCACCTCTGTTTTGGTCCTGTATGCATCAAAGAGGAGGTCAAGATTACGTGAAAAACGGAATAAGGGGCGAAAGAGTACTGACCGTCCCGTCTTCATTATGAAGGACATTTAGTCTGTCTCCTCATATCGCCTACCAGTCAGAAGACCCTACGATGGGCATCCAGGGCACACAAGGCCTGGCGACGGACGCATTCAGCTTCCCAGCAGTCTCGGAGTCTATAGTGTCGTGGCCATCCATACCAACTTTGGAATCGACAACAACGACAGGATTTCAGCTGCCACCAGCCATGAAGGACGCTTCCTCCAAGACGACGCGGTTTGCGAACACGGTCGCGGGCACAAAGCTGCCACAAGTGGTCACCACGAGCTACAACGACAGCAGCGTGGGTAATAGCATCATGGGCATCGGTAGCGGTGCGAGCAGCAGCACTATGGGCACCCACAAGAGCAGCAGAGGTGACGGCACCACCAGCGGCCACAAACGCGGCAGTCTCGGCAACCGACGGGGCAGCAATGTCAGCAGCCGCGGCAACAACAGCGGAAGCAGTCCGTACGATACCACCACATCCTCCAGCCGGAAAGCGCAACCGTCACCAAAACACGGGCGCGGGAGCGGCAGCGGATCTGGGGCAGGATCAGGCAGCGGGAGCCGAAACAAGTTTGTGTGCGACCGCCCGGACTGCAACGGTCCCATATTTACGCGCATGGCCGACCTCGAACGGCACACGCGCCACATCCACACCGACGCCGACAAGAAGGAGCGCTTCCTGTGCGACTACTCGTCGTGCTCACGCAGCGCCACACCCTTCCACCGCAAGGACCACTACCGCGAGCACCTGCGCGAGTACCACCTCGAAGACCTACTCAAGCGCGGCAGCAACGCCAACCACCATACGGCCGCCTCGTCTTCGTCCACTGGGGCGCCCGATTCATTGTCGCCGTCGTCGTCCACCGCCGACTTCAAACGGAATAAGAAAATGCTCCAAGAGACGCAGCTGCAAAACTGCAAGACGGAGGCCGCGTGGTGGCGTTGTGCGCGGTGTCTGCAGCGCGTCGACATTGCCGGCCGCGGCTGGACGTGTCCGAGCTGCAAGGGCGGCATCGAGGAACCGCGCAAGACGATTCGGCTGTCGCGGTCCGCAACCGCAATGGCGGCAGCGACCGCCGACCAGATGGCCGCATCCATGGCCATACCGGCAGGATGGGCATACAGCGACATGTCGTTGGAGCCGTATTAATACATCATGGGGCGGTGTTTTGGGGAAGGAAATATTATAGAAGGATTTGGTTTTCATTGGGTCCATGGCTTTTCTTTCTTTCTTCCTTTGTCATTTGTGCGTCCTTGTTTGATATATGTCTGGGTTTGTTTTCTTGTCTTGTGTCTTGGTTGGACTTTGCATGGGTCTGCATGGCTTTCCTACCGGTTTCTCTTGTGTTTTTCTTTTTCTCTTCATCATGTCATTTTTATAAATCTTGTTATACAGATATATTTTCCTTTGTTTACTTTCTCACGATTTCAACATCCATAGTTCGCGTTGTGTTTGTTATATAGTTTACGGCCGGAACCAGACTTCCTCGTCTGGACATAATGTACACTGGGTTAACAATGGGGCCTGTGCTTATTTGGGAACCTTTCTTCTGTATCTTAAGCTTCTTTTGATCCTTATCGATTCCTTCGTTACTTCTCAATATAGGCCGACGCGGTTATATAGTGACTGCGGCTACCAAAAGTAAACAATAGAACTATCTCAACGTGAGCCAGAACTGCCTATTTGGGGCACATCTATGATGACTTCTGAATATACGAAGCGTGCCTTAACGCCTATATACATACGACGAAATTACTCTGTAGATAGCTATCGCTGATAGGCGTCTTCTGCATATAACCGGGATCGCGTATGGCGACTCGTCCGGCATCCGACGACTTACATGGACTTTTGGACGGGGACATCGGGACACCCGCAGCTAAACCTTAAATGCCTCTGCGCTGTTGTTCTACGGATAAAGAGACAAAGACAGAGAAGAGAAACGTCGCTGGGAGGAACCATTGCCGAATCAGGTAACTCTTCCTCTTTTGTCAATCGCCAGATCCTGCTCTCCCGGGAGGTAAAGCAGAGGCGAGAGACAGACGCGAGGGACGACAACGACTCATGTTTTCTGGGGCTCGGGGGCTCGTATGCGTTTGCTGTGCGTCGTCGGATCGCTGACCACGAAAGGCGGCGCGCCAACAGCCGACCGGCTCCAATAGAGGACGAGTAAATTGTACTCGATTTGTTTCCATGCAGCCCTGGCGGCCTGGACGCCGACGCTCGGCGCAGTTTTGTCCGGCAACAACGCTAGCCGGTGTCCAGAGAGCTTCGTTGGTGCTGTTTTGTTATGTCGTCTCGTCCAGTGTTTGCGCCTTTCCCCAAAAGCACCGACCAGACGTCCAGCCCACACACGACGTTGGGCAAGTTGGAGTGCAACCAACACCTCTTCGGTGCTCGCCGTGTGCTGCTGCCGGCCACGTCCCGACTGGGCCAAGCCGAACCGGCGATTCGTGGTTGTGGTTGCCGGACTGTTTGACAGCTGACAAAGGCCACAACGGCCAGTGAGGGCCCGGCTGGTAGCTGTTTGCAGAGTTGAGAACTTGAGTGGAGAGTCGAGTCCCGATGATGGACTCCAAGTCAATCTCCTCTGGCAGAACATAAGCGGGAGTTGACTTAACATGACATAGCGGAACGAACGGAAAGACCGGTCCATCCGGGTCCATCGGCTTATGAGGACGACTTCTGAATAATTGTGATGACATATAACAGCGAAGTAGGAGCTCCTCCAAAGTAGATCGTGCGAGCGAGTAATGTGTGGGTGGGGGAAAGGGCCGCTCGATTGCGACGCAACGACGGGCATCGGCCCTACGCCGCAGCGGACAACAGCGCTGCACTTTGGTGCGTTTTGTTGTAATATTACTGGTTTGGCTAGTGTGGGGGAAGGTGCCTGGGCACAAACGCTGGGCAAGAGCGACGGGCAAGAGCGCTCGCTGCCTTCTCCGACGTCCGTCGTACATACGCTTTCCCCCGGGCTGGTAGCGCGCGGAGCAACAGCCCAAAGGTGCACAACCCCTGCCATGCGACCTGCAGGTTGCAATGCACGCCATGCGGGCGGCCGGCAGTAGCGTGCTCTGTGCAGCACATTACGACGTACGACTCCGAACAAGGGAAGAAAGTCCAAGACAGACAGAAGGAGCAAGGGATAATAATTACTCCAAAGGAAAGAACGAGGGGTAGGGTGTATTTGCCAGAACGGTACATGTGAAGGAAGGCACCCACGCTCATGACGCTGCGGATATACTTGTTCCGCGCTCTCTTTTCTTCAGTGTCATCTCACCCAGGGATAGTTCGTACTCCGTAGAGGGACAGAGCATTCTTGTTGCACCAGTTTGCAGCTTGAGCCGATGTTTCCTGCAACGTCAAAAACCGTTGTCAAAATCGCTGCAGTGGCTGCATGTATGTACGTGTGATGGGATGTACGATGAACGATGTACCTATCTGCCGCAGTCGTACGGCGTCCGGAGTATTACATGGTACGGGGTAAAAGTGCGATGCTCGCAGAAAAGGGGAAGGAGCCGCCGAGAAAATGCGGGGAACTGCAGAAAACGGCAACCCGACGAAACAGGAAGCCGCGTGCGACCATCATCTTTTGGCCTGGAATACAACGACTGCTGCATCAACATCTTAGCCTTCCAGGGTCTCCTGCCTGTTCTGGCTGGCTTTTGGTCAATCGTGAGCGGCGGCCTCTGCCAATCCGCGGCGTTGTGTTTGTCTGTTTGTCTGTCCGCTTGCCAGGTCTGCTCTGACCTTGGAACGTCCATGGACTGGTGGTCGTTCTCTCCCCGCATGCCGGGCGCCCCATGCGCTTTCCCGCGCCCACCAACCCCTCCCCCTCCCCTCCCGTGCCTGCCTGTTTTACAATTTAACCCTCAGCAGCGACGGCATCGCGTCCTTTGCTATTTCCCTGGTTCCTTCCCCCGTTCGCACCGAGAAGGTCAGATGGTCCGGGGAAGCAGCGAGGTGACGCTGGACACACTGGCTAATTGGGAAGGGGGGATGGACAAAGGGGAGAGGGGGAAAAGGCAAGCGCTGAGCCGTTCCTTCCACACGCGACCAACTTTTGTTGCCCAGTCGTAGAAAGTGTGAACATATATTCTCCCGCAACGTCCCCTGAGTGTGACAAGGAACTCATCCTTGACAACAAACCATCGCGAAACGGAAAGCTTCAGACCCAACCACAGCTCTTGTGTTGCGACTTACGCGTTTGTTACTCGTACTCCAGACGCAAGTACCTCTTATCGCCTCGCCCATCGGTACCTGGACCCATCGTCCCTATCGTCCTTTTGTGGAGAAAGCTGTCGGACCGCTGCAAAAAGAAAGTGAAAAAGGAAGAAAAAAGGAAGAAAAAAGAGAAAACGGAGAACAAGAGCACACAGGCACGAAAAATTCACCGAAAAGACGCACCCAGGCCCCGCAGAACCCAAGCTTCCACGCCAGGCTACGCAGGAAAAAAAGGAGCGTTGCGTGCCCCAAAAAAAAACGCAAATCGCAAAAACGGCCGATGTCGCATCCGTCGTTCACTGAATAAAGGAATACCCGCCCGCTACAACACACTGCGTGTCGCTGTTCGCCGGTCCCAACCGCCTGTCCTGCTTTCTTTGTCGTCGGCATTGTCACCGAAGGGCCTATTTCGAATATCCTCTCTGTCGTTGCTGCATCGATTCTCGTCCTGCCATCGCCGTTGCTTCGTCGCCTCACCTTGTCGTCTGTCGTTTGTCGTCTGTCGTCTGTCGTCACTCCAAGTCGACCTTGCGTCCCCTCACGCTCCGCACACAAGTACTTGTGCCTCTTGTCACTCACCCCTCGCTCGCCCAGTCGCGCTATCTTTGCCGATACGCCTCCGTGCTCCCCCGCTAAACCGCCGGTAGCCATTCCGAGGTCATTGAATCATCACCGAAACGAGTTGCGCGGTCGCCTGCTGGCTCTCGTTTGATCTTATTTTCCCTATTTTTTTCATTTTTCTTTTCAAGGAGAAAAAACGTTCTCCCGCACTCCCCCCCCATCACTCGACTGGCCTCTCGCTGCCTATTAGTATTTCTTTCGCCAACCAGCACTCACACACAATACTGCCACCCCTCGAGCTAAACCCCAGCACGGTATATCTAGCCGCGTTGATCCTCGGCTAAGGCTTTCGAACTTGCGGAACACTTCGCCAGGCTGTGTGATCCTGTTTGCATCATCCTGTCCCAGATCCAATAGCGTCGGATCAATTTCGCAACTCCTCGCGTTGCAGAGACACTTGCGGAACACCCCCCGGAACATACTCACGGAAGCAGCCTTTTGGAACTTTCCCCAACTTAGAACCAAGACAACCCAGACGCCCAGACGACCCTGGCCGCTTCTCATTCCCTTTTTGTCTCGCCGTCGTTCACAAGCTCCCTCGTGCGCTTTCCCCTCCCCCTCCTTGCCAATATGAACTCGCTACTCCTCCGTTCGTCTGTTGCCAGCCGACGGGCTCTTGCTGCCGGCCCGGTTTTAAGCCTTTCCTCCAAATCTTTTTCTTCCAACTTTTCCTCTTCCACTTCTACTTTCTCCTCTACCTCCTCCTCTTCCATCTTCACCACCTCTCGCAGAGCCGCCGCCGCCAACCTCACCACCTTTGCTTCCCGTCGTCCCACCCTTGCCTCTGCTATCATGGCTTCCCAGCAAGCTGGCCTGGCCTCTTCGGCCGCCCCGATCAAGAAGATCAAGGTCGTCAACCCCGTCGTCGAGCTCGACGGCGACGAGATGACCCGCATCATCTGGCAAGACATCAAGGACAAGCTGATCCTGCCCTTCCTCGACATCGACCTCAAGTACTACGACCTGGGTCTCGAGCACCGTGACGCCACCAACGACCAGGTCACCATCGACTCGGCCGAGGCCATTATCAAGTACTCTGTCGGTGTCAAGTGCGCCACCATCACCCCCGATGAGGCCCGTGTTGAGGAGTTCAAGCTGAAGCAGAGTATGTCCTTCCCACCCAGAGCTTTGCAATTTTTGTTGTTTCTGTCACCGTATACTAACAACCCAGTGTGGCTGTCCCCCAACGGCACCATCCGCAACGCGCTCGGCGGCACCGTCTTCCGTGAGCCCATTGTCATTCCCCGCATCCCCCGCCTCGTGCCCGGCTGGGAGAAGCCCATCATCATTGGCCGTCATGCTTTCGGTGACCAATACCGTGCTAAGGACCGCGTCATCCCCGGCCCCGGCAAGCTGAGCATGGTCTACACCCCGGCCGACGGCGGCGCCGCTGAGGAGATTGCCGTCTACGACTTCAAGAACGGCGGCGGTGTTGCCCAGACCCAGTACAACACCGACGAGAGCATCGAGGGCTTCGCCCACGCCTCGTTTAAGATGGCCCTGGACAAGGTCCTGCCCCTGTACATGAGCACTAAGAACACCATCCTGAAGAAGTACGATGGCCGCTTCAAGGACATCTTCCAGGAGCTGTACGACACCCAGTACAAGAAGGACTTTGAGGCCAAGAACATCTGGTACGAGCACCGTCTGATCGACGACATGGTCGCTCAGATGATCAAGAGCAAGGGCGGTTACATCATGGCCCTGAAGAGTGAGTTTGCGTCCCCGTCCCCGTGCCACGATGAAATATCCGGGGCCCACGCACTAACAATGTCCAGACTACGACGGTGATGTTCAGTCCGATGTCGTTGCCCAGGGCTTCGGCTCTCTGGGTCTGATGACCTCGGTCCTGATCACCCCCGACGGCAAGACCTTCGAGTCCGAGGCCGCCCACGGCACCGTCACTCGCCACTACCGCGAGCACCAGAAGGGCCGCGAGACCTCCACCAACCCCATTGCCTCCATCTTCGCCTGGACCCGCGGTCTGGCCCAGCGTGGCAAGCTCGACGACACCCCGGAGCTGGTTGCTTTCGCCGACGCCCTGGAGCGTGCCTGCATTGACACTGTCGACGCCGACGGCATCATGACCAAGGATCTGGCCCTGGCCTGCGGCAAGTCCGCCCGCGAGGACTACGTCACGACGACCGAGTACCTGAACGCCGTCGAGCGCCGCATTCGCACCAGCCTGCAGGAGAAGCTGTGAGCGGGGTCTCAGATGCAGGAACGGCAGAGCACCAGGGACCCTGAATTTCGAAGAGTCGCGAAAGAGTAGACGACTAGCTCGTTTATGATCTCTTTTTTTACGCCACTCTCTCGACAGGGCCCAACCTCTTGGCTATTCCTTCTCTTCCCCCCTCTCTCTCTTCTTCTTTCCGTGCCTCGCCTGCGAGTCTCCCTCCGCTTTATGACGCTTCATGCCACCACGCCTTTATTCAGTCCCTCGAAAATTCGTTTACAACAACACCCGACTATAGACACATCTTATGAACGCCCCACACACAGTTTTACCCCATCCTAGCAACGATTCCCCCTCCTCTTGGGGTCGGTCGGCCGGCCGAGCTGCCGCCTCGTATATACACATCATATTTGAAAATAAGAACGATCATATACAAAAAATAACGCCCCACCTTCCGCAAATCTACTTTGTTTTTGCGGACAATTCTGCATTCTAGTTGCTTGCTTTTTTTGCCGCTTTTCGAGCTAGAGCGAGAGAATCGACGGCCGGGAAAGAACTGCTGGAGTAGACAGGTTACACCAGTGTGAAAATAGGGCTTGAATCCTCTTTTCTCACACACCGCCCCTATCTACTACGAGCGTTCTTTCGCCGGCGTCGGTCACCTCTCCCCTTCCTAGAAAGAGAGACATACAATCCGCCGCCACCATACAGAACGCGACGGTACATTTAGAAAGTTAGATAGAGGCCAGAGGGCGCGTCGTCCCGTCACAGGACACGGGTCCGAAGTCGCAACCGTGGGAGGCATAAAGAGGAGTTTTCTGCCAAAAGGATTTGGAAGGAAAGGTCCAAAGTCCCGCTGCCGGGTTTTCTCTCTCTGCGTGCGCTCTGTTTTGGAGTTGTGTGCATCAAAGTGTGGACTCTGCACGTTTCATTTTCTTATCATTTAGATCTTGCTTGTAGATACGCGCCATATTACTACACCTATATGAAGAGTACATTACGAAACAAACGAGCTCACTTTTAAGGGATTGTATGCTTTTTGTAGTTGTCAATCATTGTTAAAATAAACAAAGCCTAAGCAAAACTAACGCCAGAACGACCAATCCACAAAATACTGCCATCGACCATCTGCATAACTTTTTGTAAATAAAGCAATAATGCAGCAAGAGCACAAAACAACCACAATATAACTAATAGTACAATGCATCCATCCGGCCCTGTCCTAGCCAGGCTGGACCGGACCCTTAAGTAAACCAAGCAAGATATAGAGAAGAAAAAAAAACAGTACGACCCTCTCTCTACCGCCCTCCTTCGTTTTGTCGTCGTCTACCAGTATTTCTGTGTACGGCCGATTAGGCGCATCGTAGGCTAGAAAATACCGAGGTGCCGCGCTCAGAGCGTCGCTTTCGCTTTCTGTCTTGGTTTCGGTGTCAACTTCAGTCCCAAAGATACTATGGGTGAAACTATTCGTCGTCGACGGGGCTCGCCTCGCGGTCGGCTATCGCCGATGCCGCATCTGCAGCACCCGCGTCCGCGTCCCCCTCGGCGGCATCCCCTGCATTCGACCCGGCCTCCACTTCTGTGTCGCCGTCGGCTGCGGCTGCCTCCTGAGCCGCACTCTTCCGTTGCCTCTTCTTGGTCACCGACACCACAGACGTGTCGGCGACCACAGCGTCGTCGTCCTCTTCACCGGCGGCACCGCTTTCGCTCTTACGCTTCCGCTTGTTGGCGCGTGCGGTTGCACCACCAGCCCCCTTAGGCCGGTAGCCCGTATCGTCCTCCAGCGTCCGCTTCCGCTTGCCGCCGCGGCCGGCACTAGCGGCCGCGGCAGAGGCGCTGCTTGTCGCGTTGTGCGGTGTGGTGGCCCGAGCAGGCGACAGGTCGTCGGACAGGTCCGCATCGGCCGGTGTGGCACCACCACCTTCGGCGCGTCTTTTGGTATTACCGCGGGATGCGTCGTTGGGGGTGGTATGGCTAAAGAAGCTCACGCCCGATTTACGGGCGGCGGGCTGGCGCTTGGCCTTGCTGGCGGCACCGCCCTTTTGGCTGTGATCGATACCGTCCTTGTCCTTTTCCTTTTCCCGCTCCTTCTCAGCGGCGGCGGCTGCGGCAGCCTGTGCGGTCGCCTCCCCCTCCTGAAGGAAGATGGCCTTGGGGGCGTGGTCCTTGAGCCAATTGTAGACGCTGGTGGGGTTGCGCGCAATGGTGTTGGACAGGTACCAGAACGGCGTGGTGTTGACCATCTTGGGCAGGTCGTTTTCGACGATGCTGCGGTTGAACAGCTCGTCCCAGGCGGTGTCGCCCTTGCCGACGTGGGCAACGTGCGTGTCCGGGGTGTGGGCAAAGGGGGCCATGGTGGGGATCATGGGTGGCGGGTTTTCGCCGGCCAGGAGCGCGCGGCCGGCAATGTTGCGGTCCGCGTCCCAGAGGTAGTTGTCAATGTCGTCGGCCGTGAGAAAGCTCTCGGGGTACACCGACGACAGGTCCGGCTGCGGCTGCCGGGTCTTCTTTTTGAGCAACCGCACATCGGGGATGACAAAGGCTAGCTTGTTGTCGTCGGACGCGACGAGGTCCTTGAGATGGGCGGGGTGCTTCTTGGCCGTCTCGGCAAGGTCGATGTGCGGCACGTCGGCCAAAAGGGACTTGAGCGAGCGTCCAGGCGGCTCTGGGGGCGGCGCGTTGGGGTCGTCCTTGTCGAAGTATCGCCGCTCCCAGCCGCCCTCTGAGTCAATATCAAGCGCCTTGGTGTTTTTGGATCGCGGGAGACCGAGATCAATGCGCCTCGAGCCGGGAATCTGGGGCGTGTTGTTGATGTCGAGGAGGAGGTCGAGGATGCGACTGTAGTTGCAGTGTTAGCATTTGGGTGGATAGGTAGACGTCGGAGAGGACGCATCGGTACTCACTCTATCTCAACGGCTAGTCGCTTCGTTGTCTGCAGGGCGTTGGTCTCTTCCGTGTGCAGCTTCTCGTTGATGTCTATGCTGACGTCGAAATCGACGCGCATCTTCTGGAACTTCTTCTTCCATGAGCGGTACGGTTTGCCCTTGGCGGTGTCGCCAGCGGCCGTACTCGTGTTCTTCGATGCCGCAACCGATGAGGAGTCGCCGCCTTCGTTCGACTTGGATGGCGCTGCGTCCTCCATCTTGACGTCTCGTATTGAGGGCGCGTTGTCGCCGTCCATAGCGGGCGAAATTGTGTGGTGTAAAGGGTGCTGAAATGACGTCGCGCGATGAAGGACGATATGTGTAGAAGATGAATCTGATAGAAAACACAAAGAAATCAAGTCGTAACGGTGCGTGGGTTGTGCTGCGCGCGAATGGCCGATGGGAAATCAGATCGTGATGAGCATCGAATCGTCGGTTGATGTCGCGAGAGGTGGACGTGGTCGCGAAAGGAAGCGAATGTCGAAAGAAAAGAGGAGAAAGGAGACGCTCGGAATTGTGGGTGGCGCGTTGGTCGGATAGATGTTGGCACACAATGCGAATCACAAAAAGGATGAGTGAACGTGCAGCGGCGTGCGGAGGACAGAAAAAAAGGGAGGATGCACCAGAAGAGGCCAAAACACGCGGGAAAAAGCCAAAGGAGACATGCTCGCCACGCTAGGAGTGTCCCCATCACGAACAGCCGCACGAACAGAACGCACCTTCCTCGTAGCTGGGAGCGTCCAACGCCTGGGACGTGCCTGCCCTGGCCAAGATTGAACACTGCCATTGGCCGAATGGCACCACTCCTTACATACCAGGATCCACTCTCACGGCGCTCTCAGTCGCTGATGCTGTCCATACCGCCTGGTGCAAATCTACGCTAACTGATTGGCTTTTGGGCTTCGCTACAGCTTTTCTGCCATGTAAAATAGAGAAAAACCTACAACTTGCAGACGACGACCACACCCCGCGCAGAACACTTTGTTTCTCTTTTGAAGCACATTGCAAGAAGTACGCAGTCCTCTTACAGTCTCCTCCTCTCAGTATATGCTTCATCTCGCCCGACGCCGACTCTTCTCGACCATGGCAGACCAGGCGGCCAAGCGCCTCAAGACGGACAGCATCACCATTGCCACGCACAATGGCCACTTCCACGCCGACGAGGCGCTGGCGGTGCACATGCTGCGGCGCCATGTGCCCGACTACGCAGGTGCTGGCCTGGTACGTACGCGCGACCCGGCCAAGCTAGCCGAGAGCCACACGGTCGTCGACGTGGGCGGCGAGTACGACGCGGCCAAGCGCCGGTTCGACCACCACCAGCGCGGCTTCACGACCACGTTCCCGGGCCGGCCCACGAAGCTGTCCTCGGCGGGCCTGGTGTACATGCACTTTGGCCGCGGCATCATTGAGCGGAGTGTGCAGCAGCATGCCGAGAAGAAGAGTGAGGCGGCCGTAGCGGACGCCGACGTGGACCTGCTGTACAACAAGCTGTACGCCGGCTTCATCGAGGCGCTCGACGCCCACGACAACGGCATCGACGCCTACGACCCGGCTGAGCTCGCGGCGGCCAACGGCGGTGCGGGCATCGCCAAGCGGTACACGGACGGCGGCTTCACGCTGGGCGCGGTCGTCGGCCGCTACAACGCGCAGTGGAACGACGCCGACCAGGACCAGGCATCCGAGGACGCGCGCTTCGAAAAGGCCAGCGCACGCATCGGCGAGGAGTTTGACCGCGAGCTGCAGTACCTGGTGCACGGCTGGCTGCCGGCGCGCAGCCTAGTGAAGGCGGCGTTTGACGCGCGCGGCGAGTTTGACAGCGAGGGCCGGCTGCTGGTATTCCGCGACCAGTCGTGCCCGTGGAAGGACCACCTGTACACGCTGGAGGGTGAGGCGGGCGAGGGCAGCAACAAGGTGCTGTACGTGCTGTACCCGGACAAGGAGGAGCGGTGGCGGGTGCAGTGCGTGCCGGCGGCCAAGGACTCGTTTGAGAGCCGCAAGCCGCTGCCGGAGGCGTGGCGCGGCCACCGCGACGACGCGCTCGACAAGATTTTGGAGGGTGCCGTGGTGCCGGGTGCCGTGTTCATCCACGCATCGGGCTTCATTGGCGGCCACCGGACGTTTGAGGGTGCTCTGCAGATGGCCCAGAAGGCGCTGGAGCTGTAAGGGCCTCTCATAAAAGGGATATACATCAACGGCATGGGGATTATGGTTTACAATAGGAACAGGGCATAAAACGGGCACGACCGAAACGAAAATGGGGATATCTAGGACCAAAATGCATTTACAGTTTGAAATCGAACAACTTGTTGATGCTATAGGACGCCGAGTATTTACGAACGGAGACTGGTTTTAATAAATCATAGCTTGAATTGCGTTTCTCATATCGTCTCAGAGTACAAATTGGCCGTACAGGGAAGGAAATAGACAGAGCACTTCGGCAAAAGAGAGAGCATAGCCGTACAGAACTAAGAATGTGCAAGGGTAGAGAAAAAGAAAAGAAAAGAAAAGAAAAGAAAAATAAAAATCAGAAAAAAAGCAGGGAGATGTGCTCCTAGTCGAATCATTTTGTGTTTTTTTTTGTTTTGCCCGTCCGGTTATATTGGAAGAGGTTTTCCATATTTCAATATCTCTTTTGAAAAGTTTCCAACATTTTCCAGCAGGTAAAAACGCCCAGAGACACCACCACCTACAATAAGGCGGTCGACATACATGATGAAGATAAATAAATAAATAGGAACGAAAACATCAAAGCCGGATAAAACCTTCATAACGCATGGCTGATCGAAAAATACAAACAGCAAAATATATGCAAAGAAATAACAGAAATAGAAATAGGGGAAAGAGCAAGCGCATCAAAGCAAGCCTGCAGAGCAGCTGTGTCGCCCATGCTATCAAAAACACTCGTCTGGTTTAGCAAACGTATTTTTTGGGTGTTTCATTTTCTACCGTTTTCGGCGTTCTTCCTCCTATCGCCGGATGGGGATCGACTCGGTCTGGCCCTGGCCCACGGGCGACGACTGCTTGCCGGCCGACGCGTCTGCCACCGGCGAGTCCTCTAGGTCCGACGCGCTTGTCTCGCGGTGCAGGAAACTACTCTCCTTCACAGGGCTGCCGGCCTGCTGGAAGTGGGCCGCGGAACCCGGGATGCCGAGGGTGATGCCGCCGACACCGCCGTTGCTGTTGCCGCCGACGACGTTGTGGTTGTTACTGTGGCCGTTGGAGCCGCCGCCGGGTGTGGTGGCCGAGGGCGGCGACGAGAGGTGGGGGATCTTTTCGGGGACGGGGTGCTGGGAGCCGACGGTGCCGGTGTCGACGCTGTCGCCCTTACCGGCCTTGGACATGGCGTAGTCGCCGCTGTCAAAGTACTTGCGTTCCTTGAGGTGCTTGGAAAAGTGGTCGGAGCGGCTGGGCAGCTTCCCGTAGAGCCGGAAGAGGCGCTGCTCTTCGGGCGAGAGGGACTAGAGGGGGGGAGTTGTTAGCCAGGAGAAGGCAAAGGCGAGGGAGTGAATAGACGTTACAAAGGGAGGCTGCTTACGTTGATGTCCACCTTGTTTTTCTGGAGAGGATTCATGGTTGCGGTATGTGTGTGTGCTTGGGCTCGGTTCGGCGTGTATGTGCTCGCCTCGTGCCCTCAAGAAAGAAGGTACGGGGCGTCGAGTTGGCAATAGATCAAGGCCAAGCAGTCGGACTGAATTCGCGCAATTGGAGAAACTCGAAAGGGATCGAGAGATGCGGAGAGTGTTAAATATGGGAAAAGAAGAGTGAATCGAGCGTAGGACGATATCCGAAGGATATATGCGAAGAAAGCGGCAGAAATCCGAGAAGAGATGAGATATCGATAAACCGATTCGAGTCGATAAAGCGAGGCCTGTCGAGAGGGAGAGAAATGCGAGGGGAGAGAATGCGAGGAAGAAGTAGCAGCAAACGATGTGAGGTCAGGTAGACTCGTTCGTAGCTAGAGTGCTTTCCTTGTACTTTTGGGTGTATGTGCGTGCAATCGATGCAGCAGCGTATCTTGGAAGAGGAGTTTCGTCAAGGAATGTGAAATGCTGGAAGAGAGGGTGTGTTATCGGCAGGGTCGCAGCAGAGAAGAGAGTATGTGATTCTTTGGGTTTCTGCGTCGCCGGCTGCAAGAGAGAATAATGTAAGTCGAAAGTACGGAGAAAGGTAGCGGGGAATGGTAATGGAGGGTTGGTCGGTCTGTTGGGAGCAGGAAGGTGGGATAGCGAAGAGTGGCAGAGTGGGAGAAAGAAGCAAGGACAGAAGCGAAAAAGAGGGGCTAAAGAGCACTCAAGACAAGGGCGCTCACTGATTGGGCCTGCTGACAAGCCCCTCCTTTGGCCGCTCGTGCCTTCCCCTTCTGACCCTTGTGCTTCCTTTTTTCCAGCGCCGCTGAGTCACGTGTTAGTGCGCTGACCTTTTGTTTTGGAGTGTTTGACAGTGTCTTGTCTGCTCAAAGACGAGAGTGAAAGACGAAAGACAACGGAGCGATTGTGGCCGCAGGTGAATGGCGAGCCGAACGATGACCGTTTTGATAAAGACGGATTGGGAAGGATCTGTGAGAGCGTTTCTTTCTTTCCTTTTGGTCCGTATCTTTGGATTTGCGAAAGTGTAAAGTGGTATGCACGAGTATGCGTACTTCTGTACACCGGTGTCTCGAATTGAATGGGCTCATGCAGATTTATATTGTCTACGGAGTACTCAAAGCATTTTTGTTCATCCTTTTCTACTTGTTTTGTTTGTTGTGGCGACTGGCAGTCGCCCGCGGTGACGAGTGTCTCGACAGGGCAGAGACGACACTCTGCGCACTTGCCTACATATATCAGAGATCATGGGGGCATAGCGCAGCGCGCATCTTAAGTGGTTGCATGCCGTCGGCAGCCTGAAGAAAAGCGGGGCACTCGGTACACAAGAGCGTGGGTCCAGCCTATTAGCCCAGATGTTCATGCACTAGGGGAGCAACGCAACACGCTCCGCGCGCTGGAGCTGCTTCCCCAGCAACGGCTATCGCCGCTGCAAAAGCAGCGCTATTACGAGCGCCTGTCTTCTCCGACAGCACACACATACAATCCTGACAAGGCGAGCCAACCAATCCATGTCCACGGCATACCATCCGCGACGCATTGCAGGGGCTTCTCCATCTTTGTGACGTACGTCGTACGTCGTATGTCCAGAGAAGAGCACACGGATGCGATGTGACTCACGGAGGCATCGCGTAGCAATTTGTGGTAGGGGAACCCGTTCATCGTGTTTCTATCAGACTCTTGCAAAAGGCAAGTATATCCGTCGACAGAAACGGCCGTCTCACGTGCTGCTGGAAAAGATGCCTTTAGAGCCGGGCCAGTGGCGTAATCCAGCATACAATCAGTGTCTGTTGGTCGAGATGGTTGCCCACAAGTAGAGTGTACGGAGGTGTTTCTCATCGTCGTCGTTATTTCACACCTCGGCATCCTTTCTGGATGCAGTGGCTATGCGTACAAGTAAATAGTAAAAATAATAGTAAAAATAATTTGAGGAAAAGACGAGTAGGAGGGTTATTTCATCATTATTTATTTTTTTTTCATAAAAAAAAGAAACTCCTGGCAAAGAAGATGTTGTCATGATAGCTGCACAACGCGATGCGTACTTTTCACAGCGACTAGCGCTATGTGGAAGAGCGTCGCGTCGGATGTTTGCATCGCGCAGCTCAAATGGCCACGACCTCGCAGCCGCAGTGTCTGCTGCGTGTTGAAAAACAGGAGCTCATCACCAAGTCGTGCTCGTTGGCTGATGACTACTTGCTTCCCTTCCCTCCATTTTCCCATAGTCATTCTGCTTGTATTCCCTTGGAGGTCTCGACTTCTCTTTATAGTCTGTGACGAGAGTGCGAGAACTGTGCCTTTCTATATATTTCTGTTTGTAGCACGCAGTTGGTCACCAAATGCCAGCGCGTCCAATTCACCAAGCAGCTGTGAAGGATGAGTTGCTCTTACGATAAGGCTGGGGAGGGGGCTCACCGTGCTGTCCATCACTCCTTCCCTCTACGATTATTTATGACTTCTTTCCTAGATAGGCAATCTTTGGTAACCCAGCCAGCACACAAAAGAGTCCTCTTGTTTTTTTTTTCAACAGCAGCAGCGTCTCGTTACCCTTTTTCACCACATTTTTGTGCTCTCGAGCTTGAGAGCGCACTGCGTCTGCTTTCGACCGTTTCCCTGTCGACCAACTCCTCTTCTCCCTCTCTCGCTATATAATCCTCTCTCCTCGCCCACCCAATTGTTGTGAACTCGTTCCGCTTCACGTCGTACCGTTCTCGACACGCGTCTGAAAGCTCGCTGTCAAGCATCACGCAGCTGCTGGTCAAGCACGCCAGTCTCATCCGACCGTCACCAAGCTGTGAGTATGTGGTCTCCCTTTCTATATCCCTCTTGCGTTTACCGTGAAAATCAAGCTCGTGCCTTTGGACAGGATAGCAACTCGTCTCATTTGGTTCGGACTCTCACTAACAGAGGACACAGGAGATCAACAGCACCTCAATCTCGTTCACACCAACCTTGGTCTAGGATTAAGATGGCTACCGACGTGGCTCCTCCGTCCAAGGAGTCCGTCCTGTTGGCGATGAGAGTCAGTCGTGCCCCTGCATCACCCTTGCCCTTGCATCTCGCGAAGCCCCTTATAAAATACAATCTAACCCATGTAGAATGACTTGGGCGTGACACGGGTGGACGATCTCGAGCTGGAGAATGGCCGCCGTGGCCACACCGTCCGCACCGGAATGGCAAGTACGATGATCACAGCACAAGTTGCGGCACCTCCGAGAAAGATCCTGCCCGTCGCCAACAAGTGGAAAAGTAGGTCCTGTTTTTTTGTAACCTTTTCTGACCCTTCCACCACCTGTCATTAAACTGACTGGGTTAGCTGCTATCCAATCGGGCGCGTTCGACGATGACGATGCGGAAGCTGTCAAGGGTCTCGACCGGATCGGTGGTGGCAGACTTCACGCCTTGAGCTCGACTCCGGCCATGCCCGCACAGTACTTCCCGCAGCAGAGAATGCCTCCTCCCGGTCTTCCTCCCCCGGGGCTCGGATATAACCCGCCTTTCAATTATCAACAACGTGGTAACCCACCGAGAATGCCTGCCGCAGATGTGCCGTTCTCCGGCTTCGGACAACAAGATGCACGCTTCTCATTTACAATGCACGCCCCCTCATCGGGACCGCCCCCTGGTGGTCCTCCCGACTTCGGACAAAACAGGTATCGTATCTACAAAATCACAAAGTTGATCGTCTTATAATTTGCAAATTTAACCAGTCTAACGCATTTTAGGGCCCCTGTTTCATTCCAAATGCCACCCAAGGCAGCGCCCACGGCAAAGGGCTTTGGTAATGTCGACAATGATGCATCGCGTCGCCCTGCAGGAAATTCGCCGATGCCCCAGCGTACTATTCAGGTCCCTGCCAGGACGGTGAGAAGACCAGCGCCTCCTGAGCCGTCGCCTCCCGAGGTCAAGATCCCGCGCCCTCAGGACCCTGAGCCGGCCGAGTATGTGTACAAGGAGGACGTTCGCGTTGCAGACAGACTGGCCAAGGGGGAAGGTGCCGTCTACTTGGTCGCGCCTTCCGACTCAGATTCCGGAACTTTCCACATCTACCTGGAAGGTTCCAAGTATCTTGAGTACCCGGTCGTGAGCATGTACAACTACATCACCACCTCGACCGATCTCTGCCCACAGTTCAAGGAGGCCGACGGCGTTTCTATCACCACGACTCGCCTTGTTTTTGGCTGCCAGGAAAAGATTGCGAGCTTCATGAAGGCTCTCAGAGCTTTGAAAGCACGGAAGCCGGAACCTACTTCCAAGGCCACTCCAGCGAGTGCACACCCGGAGCCTGCAGATAAATCGGTTTCTGTTTCTTCTGACAAGCTGGCGCCGTCTACGCCTGTAGACAAGGAAGGCGTGCCACCCGCAAGCATGCCTGCCAAAGTTGCGTCTGTCAAAGCCACCGTACCTCGTCCGGAAAGCGATGACCGCGAGACCTATGAAGTCAAACTGACTTCCAATGTCCCAAAGGATACCAAGAATATCATTACAGGCGCCAAGGGCCTTTCGACCGACTTGGTTCTTGACTGCGGAGGCGACGACTACGGTATGGCGTGCGATCTTGTCGACCTGTCACAGCCAGCGGAAGGGAGTGCATCTAGGCCCACTACTCGATCTGCCATATCGTCCACCTACGCAATGGATCTCGGATCTTTGCAATCCTCTCTCTTTTCCACGCCTCCTGAGCCATTTGAGTTCATCGGCGGTGTTCAGGAGCTGAGCAATCCAAGTGAGACGGCTGAGGTGGAAACTCCCAAGACAGGGCCTGCTACGGAGCCTATTACAGAGCTTGTTGTAGAGCTTGTTGTAGAGCCTGTTGCAGAGCCTGTTGCAGAGCCTGCCGTAGAGTTTCCCAGAGAGCCTCCCACAGAGCCTCCCACAGAGCCTCCCATAGAGCCTGCTGCAGAGTCTCCTGCGGAGCCCAGCCAGCCTCCTCGAGAAGGCGCCGTTGGCCCGGTCGACCCAATGGAAAGTATGGAGAGTCTTCAAAACTCACTCCTCGAGATCCTTCCCAAGTTTGAGGCCATGGGCCGGATCCTGGACAGTGTCGAGGAAAAGAAGAGGGAGGCTGCTGCCAAGTCAGTCTTTGCCAGCCTTCGGGCGAGCCTAGACGATACAAAAGACGTCCAACTCTCTTCGGCAGAGCAGCTTCTACGGGCCCTCCTCGTCAAACTGGCCAAAGAAAAACCGACTGCCGCAAAGGTCGCAGATACTGTGTGTCGCCTTAGGTATGCCCGTGACGAGATTAAGAGGCTTCGGGATCAGGCAGTACCTCCTCCGGAGATGCTTTTTAAGCTTGACTTCCTGCCACAGACAAGCAAGCACGATCCTTCAAAGACGGGGACCGTCCCGACCCGACACTCGCCTTCCTCGAGCCACACGGACATCAAGACGCGGTCTGGTCTGAAGCCAACGGCGGAACCGTTCCAACCCAGCCCACCGCCCAAGACGAGACTTTCCGAGCCTACAACTCAGTTCGCTTCGTCTGTTCGTGCATCGGATGTACAGGCTGCGATACTGTCACCGACGGCGTTAAGCGATGTTTCCAACACGTCGAACTCGACCAACATCGATTCGCTGACCGCACGCATGTCTCGCCTCACTCTCCCGGACACCCAAACCAAGACTCCTACAAAGGGGTTGCAAGGTTCCAGGTGGGCGACAGCCAGCAACAGCACTCGCACTGAGAATGCTAACCGTTTCATGGGTATCGCCATTCCCCCATAGTGTTTTTTTTTCGGCCGTTTTGCGTCAGTGCTTTTACATCCTTAGTCTGCAGCTGCTGATCGAGACGTCAAAGAAGATCTTTTCAACGGAATCAACGGCACCGGCCCTTTTGTTTCATATAGTGCTGTTGCTGCGGTGGCTTTCGCGGCCGGAGCGTTGCTTTCGCCAATTAGTTTCGCCATCTCCAGCGTGTACACCCTTCTAGCTTGTGTACACGATGTTCTTGTGTTGTGCTTTTTTGTTGCATTTCCATTCATCTTTGTTTATGTTTGCTATAATGTATGATCATACAGTGAGTCAGGACAAGGAGGACTGGAAGGGCATGGGAAGAAGGCGTGAAGAAAGAGAACAGCTAGTCAAAGGAGGAAAGGTGCTAGGGGGATTGGGTCTACAGCGGATTTTTTTGTGAATCTCGCTGAAGTACCATAGGACTAGATGGCAGGTTGTCGTTGCTATTATGCCTTTGTTTTATAACTTGTTTGGCAAACGCGAAGACTTCAATAAATCACTAAAAAAACACAACCATGGTTCCAAGGCTCAACGCACGTTGATAGTAATGGATCTCATATATCTTAATCGTAAATACGAATGTAGGAGCATCACAGGTCATCATTCTTCTTTCAATTTTGTGCGTAACTACATGAGTAAAATACAAACCCTGGTGAAAATAACGGCATATTAACTCGCGCCAACCCAGATCCAAAAAAAAACACAAGAAAAGTAACAACGCGCCGACAAAAGCAGGGGAATCAATAATACACCGGTGGAGAACCGAGAAAGTGAGAAAAGAGGTGTGAAACGGCATTAGTGCAAGAGACATTACCGGTCTCTCGGGTCTTCCGCGGCTGCCGCCTTTTCGTGTGGTGCACTCAGGTAGTCTCCCTCCTCGGCAGCCTCGTACTCGCTAATGAGGTCCGTTACAACCTCCCGTGCCTCGTCGAACTCGCTCAGGTTGTCCGAGAAGGGTGCCGTCTTTTTGTACGCGTCGATAAAGGCGTTGCGTTTCCGCATGCCGTCGTACTGTCGGACAATGCGCTTGAAGAGCTGACGAAGACGGTGTTAGAAATGAATAGAACCAGGGGAACATGGGGGAACCTACTGTTGCTATGCTCGTGTGGTTGGCCAGCATCAGGCCGCTCACACGGTGGCTCATCGGCACATACGGGCTCCGCTTCGTCAGCGCCACCTGGATGCTCGCCGGGCCCCAGGGGATAAACGTCGCCAGCCGCCGCTCGCGGATCCGCAGCAGACTCTTGTGCACGTCCGTCGGGTCCACCTCGCCCTGGATGACGTTGAGGATTGAAATGTAGCAGCTCTTGCGGCCGGCCTTGCCGCCCGGGCCGGGCGCCGTCGACACCATGCGGTTCTTGGGCTGCAGCAGGCGGCGCATAACGTCGAGCACAGTGGTCTTGCGCACCGTCTTGGCCTGCTCGACCTGGTCGCCGGTAAAGGGGGTGTAGGCGGTCATGAGGAAGTGGGAGCGCGGGGTAGGGATGAGCGAGGCGAGGATGCTGACGAGGTCGTTGTGCATGTAGCTGGGGTAGCGCAGCGTGGTCGTGCTGGCAGACATGACAGTCGATACCTATACAAGGAGGGGTTGTCAGTAGCTGTATGACCATTGAGTGAACAGTCCCAATGCTTTCTCTTACCAGTTGGTTCGTCTGCTGGAAGGAAGGCTCCTGCACGTGCAAGCGGTCGGCGGCAATGTGTGACAACGCGCCGTTGTCGAGCACGACCACCGAGTCGGCGTTCTGCACTAGTCGCCGCATGGCGAGGATGCTGTTGTAGGGGTGCACGACGACGTCGCCCGCAGCGGTTGTGTCGGGGAACACCGAGTACGTCTGGATGACCTTTTTCGGAAACCGGTCGTTGAGCCGCTCCAGCAAAAAGGACCCCAGACCGGACCCTGTGCCGCCCGCAATCGAGTGCAGCAGCATGAAGCCCTCCAAGCTGTCGCTGCCGTCCGCCTCACGATCAATCATCTCCATAATCTCCTCGTGCACCTGCTCGCCCGTCTGGTAGCCATCGCCCCAGTTGTTGCCAGCGCCGATGCCGTTCTTGCCGACATAAAAGTTCTCCGGGTTGTAGATGTTCTTGTAGGGTCCCGTCTGGATGCTGTTGATCACGCGCGGCTCGAGGTCGATCAGGATGGCCCGCGGGATGTATCGCGTGTCGTCGCTCTGGTAGTAGAAGACGTCTTTCCGGTCGCCGCCCTCGGTCGCAAACTCCTCGAGGTTGCCATCTTGGCTGATGCCGTGCTCCTGGCAGAGCTGTTGCCAGAACTGGCTGCCGACTGTCAAAGGTTAAACTTGGCTGGCCAGAGGGTGAAAGGGGTCGGAAAATGGTGGAGGGGCAGAGAAGACAAGAAACATACTGCTGTTGCCGCACTGGCCGGCCTGGATGGTGATGATTTCTCTGCCCAATTCTGTCAGTAGCTGTTGTGTTCACAATCTGTGTAAATCAAAAGTCGTGAAGACCACGGTCACCCTACCTAGGCATGTTGAGTTGCCACGTGGAAAAGCTATTTGTTGTCGACAAAACCCAGGTCCGAATGTGAGGCTGCGACTTTTATGCCACCTTCGCTGAAAAAGGATAAGCAACAGAATACGACGCGTCGTTATGGCGGTGACAGCGGGAAAGCGCGTTAACGACCCCGCTATTTACTATTTACCTACTCAGTACAGCCCGTTTCCCCTTTTTCGGACCGCCCTGCACATTCCCAACTCCCGGGTGCGCATCACGTGATCTCGCGACTTCTTATCGGCCTCATACCCCTGGTCGATGGTCCGATAACATAGAGGGTGTGCATCAGGATGACGGCTCAGATGCGATGACGTTTGTCGTAACCGGAGGATGCCGAGTCCAGACAGGTCATGTTTTCCAGAACGTGCGCCTGCGCTGCGGCCTCGTCGTCCAATGTGACACATCCCAGCTGTCCCTGTGATTTAGGCACGATGATGGTCTTATTCCCTTCCAAACCCCAGAACGGCCAAGCCACTTTTGAATCAAGCCAAATGGCTGCAGAACGTGCCTGTGCGAGACACCTCATTGCTAGCCCAAAACAAGACGGCGAGCCTTGTTCGAAGCACAATGCGCATTAGTGGCAAAGCGATGCCCCTATGCTTCAATCCGGTCTTGCCCTTTCTGTGCGCATTAGGCAGCTTCCATGCGAAATCGTCTTTCCTCGGATCGACGGGATCGAACGGCATATTACAGATCTCCAGTGAGGGAAGGAGCGCTCCATGAAGGGCCAGGCCAGGCGCTACTGCCCGTATTAGTGCAGTTTTAGTTGTTCTGGAAACACCTCAGCGCGCCGCACCAGCCTTCTACAGGCCCGGGTTCCAGGCTTCAGTCAGCCTATCAGGGTGCGCTAATCGCCGCACTTGGTGAGTGGGTTGACATCACCAGTGGGGCCCGCTTAATTTCCTCCAGTAAATGAGCGCCCGCTAGGCACTGTCGGTCGCGGGAGCAGCAAGCACGAAAAAGGGAGGCACAGAAAAACCCACGCAAATCAGGAGCATTGGCCAGCACCTGCCCCAACGAGTTCAGACCTCCCCCTACCCATCGCGTGCAGCCCACATCCTCTCTCCAGGACATTGCAAGATCCAAAAGCTGCATCTCCATCACCGCCGCCTTCGGCAGCACCAGACGCACCGTCAACGACCGCCATTGAACTGCAGCACCCCCTACGGTAGTTTCATTGCTCGCCTGCTTCTAATTACATTCTATCGGAGCTTCTACAGCTTTCATCTCAACACTCCCAAACAACAGTTTCGACGACCCGTCTAGAAAAGGAATAAACACAACGCCGAAGACGGAACAAAGAGCTCCTCAGCCACACGCCGCCAGCACCAGACGACAAAGAGAGACTCGGGACGGCCAGCAGCTGCCACGTTTCCGCGTCCAGCCCAGCAGCTCCTCCCCCATCGTCAACGCCGTCGGCCTATTACGAAACAAACCAAAACGCGCCTCTCCAGCTTGTGCATCCTTCCTTATCAAAGCCAACTTTGATCATTTCGGATTGCAACGTCTTCTTGGCGACTCTGCATGGCCGCGAGTGTCCTGCAGGTGCTAGTGCAGACGTGGTCAGGCTGCCCTACGGTATGCACGCACCCTTCCTCCCTTGGCGGGCGTTCTTCCATCGTCCTACAGTATCCTGCCCAGTTCCTCCAACGCTGTCTTTCGGCTTTCTTCCTCCATCGCCTCCTCTTTCCCAACCACCTACCATCCCTTTTATTTTCTTCTGTTTACCTAACTGTTTGTCTTCTCGTTTCACAGGCCGGCCAATCGAGTGCCACAACTGAACCTTCCTGCCAACCGCGTCAGGATGTCAACACGCATCGACGATGGCTCTCGGCCGCCAATGAGCAACAGTGCCAGCGAGGCCTCGATGCTCGGGTCGGCGCCGTCAATGCTCGACAAAGATTTACCCCCGATACCCGAATCTGCTTCCATCGCACCAGGGGTGGAACCGCACAGCAACGGATCGGCTCTTGCTCCTCCGACGAGCGGCCTGATTTCCGACCAAGTGTCACCGGCAACATCCCTCCCGGATAGAGACCACGGCTTACAACACGAAGCGGAGGACTACCTCAATGCCGGGCGACCCCATGAAAGCTATGCTACAACGGGCGTAGACGGCCTTGCGGCGGAGGAGAGCGGCATGGCACAAGTTCCAGGCGCGCGTCCCATACTAGAAGAGGGCGGGGAGGGACACGAAGGCTTCGCCGAGTCGCCGCCAATAACACCTGGTCCTAGACGTCGCCGCAGTGTACAATTTTCCCAGTCAGACGTCCTTATTGACCCACCGCCACCTGGCTCCCACCAACGCCAAGGCTCGTGGGACCCGGCCAACCCGTCTCGGTCGAGGCAGTTCATGTCCCGTCTCAAGGCCTTGGCTGTACAAGGCGGTCTTCCCGCGCCAAGAACGCCCGGCTCCGGTGCACAAGAAGGCGCACCGCCCTCGGCAGCCAGCTCGCCAACCGTGGCCCGCGGAAGCCGGCTCGCACGAAGCCTCAACGAAAACGACAGCGACGCGGAAGCCGATGCCGATGCTGACGCCGAGGAAACAGCTGATGAGGGCACAGCAGATAACGCTGGCAACCGACCCAGGAGACGAAAAAGGCGCATGTACATCCGCTCACGCCGGGAGTCGCATGCGGCAGGTCCGTCTGCCGCAGCTGCTACCACTGGCGTATCCACCGAGCCAAATTCGCCGCTGCCTTCCAACCGCCATCGCAACATGCTGTTGCAGCGGCGTGCAACAATGCCCGACCCATCCGACCACCGTGGTGGGCTGTCCGAGGGCGAGGGCCGCGACCAACTCAACCGCCAGCATGGATGGCGCCGTGGCAGCTCATGGGTGGGGCGAAGCGAAGACCAAGATGCTGGAAACGGCCCATCTTCGGGCCGCGCTGTCGGTCACATCCGCCGCATGACCGTCTTCGGAGGTGGGGTATCGGACGGCGACGCTATGACGCCTCGACGTGCGTTCTTCACCGGAGACCGGGCGACGACATACGGTGTGCAGAAGTGGCGCCAAGTGAAAAACACCCTCAAGCTTCTTAGGCAGAAAAGAGAAGATGGCTTCGACTACATGAAGTCGGCCGAGTTGATGGCCGAGCTACGAGCGGGGGCCCCGGCCGTACTGATGCTTGCCAGCATGATCCAGCGTGATGAGCATGGAAACAAGCGGATTCCTGTACTCCTCGAGCAAGTCAAGCTGAACATCCGGGACAGCACACCAGTCCAAGAGGGCGACAGCGAGCGCCATTGGCTATTTACCATCGACCTCGAATACGGCAGCGGCCCAAGTAGGATGAAGTGGACGATCAAACGCACCATTGGCGAAATTCTTGAGCTTCATTGGAAGTACAAGCTGACCCGCAACGACAAGTACCTGCACACGCCGCAGACTGGCGGGCGTCCAAAGCAGCCGCGGTTCCCCATCTCCGCTTTTCCATATGTCCGGGGTCTTCGTGGCGTCAAACTTGACGACGAAGAAGACGCCGCCAGTGTTCACAGCGACGAAGGCGCGCCAGACGGCAACGGGACGGCCGGCGAAGGTACTGCTGGCGAAGGCACAGCGACCGACGCAGAAGGTGCCGGTGGCCGCATGAACTACCGCCGGAAAAAGTCTCGGATCGGCGTGTTGGGCGGCATTACTCGGCGCCAGTCTGGGCAGGTCAATCCTGACGGCACACCCATGGCGGGCGATCTTCTTGACGAGGTGGCCGCGAGACGCAAATACGTTGAGCGGCAGCAGCGAATGCTTCAAAAGTACCTGAACGAAATGGTGCACTGGCTCATCTTCCGGGCTGACAGCAACCGTCTCTGTCGGTTCCTCGAGCTGTCTGCGCTGGGCGTCCGTCTTGCCGCCGAGGGCAGCTACCATGGCAAGGAATGCTTCCTGCATATCCAGTCTTCCAAGGGCCTGGATTTCCGCCGCGTCTTGACTCCCGGTAAGGTCATTGAGCGTCACAGCCGCAAGTGGTTCCTCGTGCGCCAGAGCTACATTGTCTGCGTCGAATCGCCCGAAAACATGAACATCTACGACGTTTACCTCATCGACCCCAAGTTCCTGATCATCTCCAAGAGCAAGCGCAAGCAGCAGCAGCTCACAAACGGAAAGAGTTCAGCGGCTGCCGCTGAGTTGGAAATGTCCACCAGCAAAAATCGCCTCAAGCATCATACGCTCACCCTCCTCACGTCGGAACGCAAGGTCAAACTTTGGGCCCGTAACCAGCACCTCATCGGCCAGTTCGAGGAGTCGATCGTCGACATGCTCAAGCAGACCCCCTGGCACCGCCGCAACCGCTTCGACAGCTTTGCCCCTGTCCGCACCGGTGTGTTTGCCCAGTGGCTCGTTGACGGCCGCGATTACATGTGGAACGTGTCCCGTGCCATTGCCATGGCGAAAGATGTCATCTACATCCACGATTGGTGGATAAGCCCGGAGTTGTATATGCGCCGACCCGCCTGCATCAGCCAAAAGTGGCGTCTCGATCGTCTCCTGCAGCGCAAAGCTGCCGAGGGCGTCAAGATCTTTGTCATCATCTACCGCAACGTCGAGGCCGCCATCCCCATCGACTCCGAGTACACCAAGTTCTCGCTCCTGAACCTGCACCCTAACATCTTTGTGCAGCGGTCGCCCAACCAGTTCAAGAAGAACCAGTTCTTCTTTGCCCACCACGAAAAGATTTGCGTGGTAGACCACGACGTGGCGTTTGTGGGCGGCATCGATCTCTGTTTCGGTCGCTGGGATAGCCCGCAGCACAGTCTCGTGGACGACAAGCCGACCGGTTTTGAAATGGACGAACAGCCCAGAGACGCGGACCACACGCAGCTATGGCCTGGCAAAGATTACTCGAACCCGCGTGTCCAGGACTTCTTCAGTCTCCGCGAGCCATACAAGGAGATGTACGACCGCACCAAGGTGCCCCGGATGCCATGGCACGACGTGGGCATGCAAATTGTCGGTCAGCCTGCGCGCGATCTGACCCGCCACTTCGTCCAGCGCTGGAACTATGTCCGCCGCGGTCGGAAGCCTACGCGCCCGACACCTTTCCTGTTGCCCCCTCCTGACTACCGGAAGGAAGACCTGGACAGCCTGGGCCTCTCGGGCACTTGCGAGGTTCAGATTCTGCGGTCCGCGTCGACCTGGTCGCTCGGAATCACGGATGTCGAGTGCAGCATCCAGACGGCATATATCAGCATGATCGAGGAGTCCGAGCACTTTGTCTACATCGAAAATCAGTTCTTCATCACGAGCACGGAGACGCTCAACGTCAAGATTGTCAACCGCATCGGCGACGCCCTGGTGGAGCGCATCATCCGCGCCCATCAAGACGACGAGGATTGGAAGTGTGTTATCATCATCCCTCTCATGCCTGGTTTCCAAAACTCCGTCGCCGATCAGGAGGGCACCAGTGTCCGTCTGATTCTCCAGTGCCAGTACCGAAGCATCTGCCGTGGCGAGAACTCTATCTTTGGTCGGCTGCGTGCGGCCGGCATCGAGCCTGAGGAGTACATCCAATTTTTCAGCCTGCGCCAGTGGGGCAAGATCAACAACAAGACGGTCCTCACGACCGAGCAGCTCTACATTCATGCCAAGACAATCATCGTGGATGACCGCGTAGCGCTGATTGGCTCGGCCAACATCAATGAAAGATCCATGCTGGGTGACCGCGACTCGGAGACGGCTGCCATTGTTCGCGATCGCGACATGATATCGTCAACCATGGCCGGCAAACCGTACCGCGTGGGCCGCTTCGCACACACACTGCGCCTTCGGCTGATGCAAGAGCATCTTGGCCTCGACACAGATGAGATTATGGAAGACACGCGCCGTGAGGCCGAATTCGAGGCCGAGATGGAGCAGATCTACAGCGACATTGGCGAGCCGGATGGCCACGACGACGATAATTCCACGATCCGGTCGGACATATCGCCAGGCGGCGTGGCCACTCCGTCCCAGTCGCGGGCCGATCGACTTCGCTCCTCCGTTGAGGATGTAGCCGACGTCGACGATGGCCCCAGCCACAGGCGCAACGCTTCTCCCTACTCAAAGCTGCAAAGAGTCAACAGCTTCAACCACAACGTGGACCTAGAAGTCTACGCCTCGGATGATGCGTCGTCGCTAAACTCAAGACGGCCGTCGAAGACACCAGCCGCCACGGGCAAGGAAGGCCGCCATGAGCATCTGCCTGACAGCGAGAAACAGGCGCGGGATGTGGACGGCCATGGCGAAGACCATTGGACGGCAGCCAAGAAGAAGGGCACCGACCGGCTGCGGGATTCGACGATCGTTGATGGCCACGAAGTCCTTATCAACAGTTCCTTTGACGAAGGGCCGAGAGACGAGGAGATCTTCCTCTCTAAGCCCATCAACAGCACCGCTCGCCACACAGCGTCACGCAACAGTGCTGCTAATGACCGCGCAGTTCATGCTCTGACCGCATCGGCCTCTAACACAGCCAGTGCCAGCAACCAAGATGTGCTCCCACCCGTGCTAACGGAGGAGACGGTCGCACAAGAGCAGTCCCAGTACGCATCGGCCGGCGTACTTCCCCCACTCCTTGTGACGGACGACACCGATATTGACGGCCCTCCCAACTACCCCGTCAACCCTCTCGCCGCCGATATTCGTCTTGCACGCATCACGCGGGACTGCATGCGCGACCCACTCGACCCAGCCTTCATTGACGATGTGTGGAACCGCGCTGCGGAGAACAACACCAAGATCTACCGGCGTGTCTTCCGATGCCTCCCCGACTCAGAGGCCACTAACTGGCACGAGTTCCAGGAATTCATCGCCTACGGTGCTCGGTTCCAGGAAAGCATGGAAGCCCGTAAGAAGGGCGACGATACAGAACAGACCGAGTCGGGTAACCGGGGCCACCACCACGCCCGGCACGCGGCAGGCGGTGGTGCAGGCATTAGCGTCCCGGCACCGAGTGCCCTGGAGGCCCTTGCTACTGTCGGCGAGAAGATGGCCAGCGTGATGATGCATAACCAGCCCATTCACCACGAGAACGAGAAGAGCGGCAGCAGCGGGGCCCAAAACAGCACCGACCGGCCAGCGACTAAGGACAGCTTCCCGTCGGAAACGGAAATGGGCCCCGGCGAGTCGTCGTCCAACAAAACGGAGATGGAGAAGGCGGCGGCGGCCGAGAACGCGTTTAAGCGGCGCCCATCGTCTGTGTCCGGTCCGCCGCACAGCTTGATTCTGCCCGACACCGCGTCGCACCTGGTCGGCGGCGCCAAGGACGCCAAAGGCGCCATTGCCAACAAGATCAGCGAGAAGAAGGGCGGCGGTGATAGTGCGGCAGGAGCAGCTAAGGGCAAGAACCGGCGCACGACGTTCTCAGAACAGGAGAAACAGCCGCGGCTGTCGGAGAAGGACGGCGTTAACAACACCGACGCCTACAGCACCGGTAACGGCAACAACACTAACAGTGGGTTGTCGAATCTGACGGCCACGACGACCACGGCCACGACGGCCACGGGCAGCGGGACCAACCCTGGGTCGGTCAAGCGGCGGAAGCGCGCGACGACACGGGGCAGCCGGCGCGGGTTCCAGGGTGGCGTGGACGAATTGCTGTCCAAGGCCGACGCCGAAGACCTGCTCAAGATGATACAGGGTCACCTGGTGCAGTTCCCGTATGACTGGCTGATTGTGGAGGAGAGCAACGGCAACTGGATGTACCAGGTCGACCAAGTTGCGCCGCTGCAGATTTAGTAAGTTCCATTGTGGACGGTGGTTGTGTGACATTTGTGCCCTCTTTTACTAACCTTGTGTTTTCCAGCAACTAAATCGACCCGAAACGGAACAAGTCGAGCCGTGTCAAGAGGTATCCCTTTTATCTTTTGTTGCTGTGGTTTTGGGTAAATATCATGGTATGAATTTGGTGTTTAGCAAAGCGTCGTGCGTTTTTTGTTCTGTTTTTTGGAAGTTGGAAGTTGTGTACCTTTTTTTTTTTTTTTTTTTGCGTTTTTGATTACTTTACCTTCTTACCATTACTCTTTTTAACTCCGTTTTAACTTCACTATTACGTATTTCTTTTTTCACATTTTTTTTGGATTGGAAACAAGCAAAGTAAATTCCATCCAATTTGTATTCAAATGGTGATCGTTGCTCGTGTAGTTACGAGACAAAGATTTTTTCTATAGTCTATATTCTGCTCATTCTATCTCAACGACTTCGTCCCTAAACGGGGATCTCGGTCGTCTGCTCGTTCTCGTTGTCCACGCGGCTCAGCTCGGCGGCCTTGTCGGACTGCTGGCTAGGGAAGTGGACGGGCAGACCGGTAGCCTCGTCGGTGACGGCGTTCTGGGTGTCGGGCAGCACGCGGTCCTTGAGGAAGAAGGTCAGGATAAAGTTGACGCCGGCAATGGCCAGTGCGGCGGCCAGGACCTGGCGCGTGTTCTTGACCCAGGCGTTGATCGAGGCCGTGCGCACGGGGTCGCCCAGCGGGTAGATGTCGATGAGCGCCAGCGGGCCCGAGGAGTAAATGTCCTCAATGACGGTGCTGTTGGCAATGCCGGCCAGCGAGCTCGTCAGCTCGGGCAGCAGCTCCTGCTGGATGGCGCCGACAATAGCGCTGCCGGCGCCGTCGGCAATGCCGCCCCACATCAAGAAGATGCCGGTGACCATGGCGACGTCGGCGTGGGAGACAGAAATCTGGGCGGCGACCTGCAGGTTGGCCGTCATGACAGCAGTGCCGATGCCCTGCAGGATCTGGGGCACGATAATCTGGGCGGTGGTGCACTCGGGGCCGCGGTACAGGTACATGAGACCCAGGGCCATGAGGCGCATGCCCGCGCCGAAGACGGCAAGCCACTTGTAGCGACGGGTGTAGGTCGCAATCAGGCCGCCAACGACACCGAAGATGACAACGGCGAGCGAGCTGGCGTACAGGTAATAGGTGGCGTTCTGGACGGAGTAGTCAAAGGTGATGCGGACCCAGTTGTACGAGGGCGTGTAGGCGATCATAACAGACAGGGCGTCGGCCATGGAGATAGCGGTGGCCACCACAACGTCCCAGCCGCCGCCAAGACGGCGCAGACGCGAGAAGTTGATGGAGGGAACCGGCGAGAACTTCTCGACAAAGGGGAATGCGATGAGGCAGACGGCACCGAGGACAAACATGGCGATGATGTAGCCCGTGGCGTAGCCCTTGGGAGCCTGGTCGGCAATGGTGAGGGGCAGCAGCAGCAGACCAAAGCCAAAGAGCAGCAGCAGCTGACCGGGGATGTCGAACTCGTAGACGGCACGGGCGATCTGGCGCAGCGAGCGGCGGCGGGGCGCGGCCTCGGTGTCGCGAAGCAGGCGCTCAGCGCGGTAGGCCATACGGTACAGGTAAAAGGTGATCGGGGCCATGGTGACGGGGACGAGGATGGCAAACATGCCAATACCCCAACGCCACTGATCGGGCACAAGAGCAGCGGTGATCTTGGAGGCGACGCCAAAGTTGATGATGAAGGGCGCAAGCATCAGGTTGTTGGCCGTGCAGCGCCAGTGGGCGGGCACCAGATCGGCCAACAACAAGTTGCGGGCGAGGATCAGACCGGTGTTTCCAAACGAGTAGAAGATCATGCCGGCGGACATGGTGGCGATGTTGTTGGACGCGGCCAGGATGATGGTGCCGACGGCCCAGCTGGCAATGCTGAACGAGAAGACAAAGGGACGGCCAACACCATCGGCCAACTTAGCAAAGACGACGTTGCCGACACCGTAGATGATGTCCTGAACGGTGCCGAGGGTGGTGTACTGCACGAGGCTGTCGAAGAGGGCGGCGGCGGTGTTGAGGTAGACGGCGAGGGTCATGGAGCTGAGGCCCATGACGTAGATGGCCAGTGCAAAAGAGCCCCAGATAAACCAGCGCTCGTATTGCATGGGTTTGGACACGGTCAGGCCCGTGTCGGCGGCGGTTTGGATGCCAAGGTCCTCGTCGCCGGCGGCGGCGACGGCGGCCTCGTGGACCTCTGTGTTGTTGGTCGGCGGGCTCATGGTGAAAAGAGGGAGGGAGGAGAGGTCGAAATTAAATTAAGTGTATATAATAAGTGTAAAGGGGGGAGAGTACAACGCTCGAGGAAGGAGCGACGTCCAAACGGTGCAACGCAAAGAAGGTGCGATGCGACCAAGATACAACGCGTGTAGGGGGAAGGAACGATGCACAAAGGCGGGGATGTGGATGGAGAGCTTCCAGGGAAAGAGCAGGTCCTTGATCGGTGGGTGACAGCAGCAGCTATATATACGCGAGGGAAAGAAGTACGCTCTGCGGAGATCGATACGACCTGTACAAGTACATACGGGACGACGACGGTGCCTCGAACCAGACACAGGCACGATCGACAGAACGAACGACACGCACAGCGAGCCCGAGTGCCTGGATCTAGGCGGGCCCCGCGGGGACCTGTGACAGGCGGAACGGCCGACCCAGAACGGAAGACCACAAGAGGGATGAAAGGGACGACAGGGGGGGTTGTCGAACGTGAAAATTTCTTCACCCCGCGGGTCGGACTCGACTGTTTCTCTTTCTCACCACACATCCCACGCCCTTCACTTTGCACTATCACACACCCCGGCACGAGATGAGGAGACCGTTCATGCGGATCTTTTTCCGCATTCAGACAAGACAGCTTTTCCTGCCGCCGGTGCTCGAGCTACGACACGTAGGGGCTGGCAAGTATTCCTGGCTTTTGTCATTCTCTTCCAAACGAACCAGAGTCGACGGAGCACGAACGGGAGCAGGCTACGGCGGCAGTGTCTTTGGTACCTGGCAAGCGAACATCGGCAAGGAGGAACAGCGGGACTGGAGCACAAGAGTGAGTGTGGGATGCCACCGAGCAGAGAACAAAGAGAGCTGCCATAGTCTGGCCATGTTTCCTCAACAAATTTGCCAGCCGGGGCGTCTCGTGACCAGGAACCGTATGGGTATCCTCGCGAGGCACACTCCTGGCCTCACCCACGTTCGTCCCACGGAGTGCCATGGCCGATCGGCACAAAGCTCGCCAGAACGAGGCCAATGTCTTACGTACAACGCAAGATGGGGAGGGAAACGGACGCAAGAAATCGAAGAAGCTGCCACCTTGTTTCCGCTTGTCCAGCCTGCCAGCAAACTGGGATGGCACCGTAAACGTACTGAAGTAAGCTGGCAAGGTGCGCAACGCCATTCCGCACTTCGCCTAGTATGGGCCAGACGTGCCAGGCCGACCCAGCGCCGACCATTCCCACATAAGGCTAGCTAGATCCGAGAGAAAAGACGACAAGAAAGAGGGGGTGAGAAAAAGGTCTCATCTGATAAGATTACGACGACCCTTGTCGTGGGCATACGGCAAAGAAAATCAAAGGACGGAAAACAATGGGTAGCGTATGGGCCATCCGACGCCGCTAACGCTTCGAGGTAGCACAGAGAAAACGAAGAAGAGTTGGGGATGAAAGAACAGGCGGAGGGAAAGAAATGAAGAAGAAAAGAAAGAAAAAGAAAAAAAAAGAGAAAAAAATTTAGAACAGCCGGAACACCGGCCAGCTAGATGGCACATGTTTGTTCCCATTCGTGTGCTATTTGCATCCTTCTCTCAACCCATCTCTCCTCTTTCGTTTCTTTTTTTCGTTTGTTCTCTCCAGACTTTGCCTGCCCCGGAATAGCTCCTCTCTGGACCCTTTCCCTTTTTTACGACGGCTCCGTGATGGCGTCCTGCCCCTAGCCGACCCTCCCAAGCTCTCCCCCTTCCCCATGGCCCTACTTACGTCGTACTCTTGACAACTGGCTTGCATTATTTCTACTTTGGCCCGAGGATGGGGTGGCAGCAAGGGCCATGCACGTCGTCCGTTTCGCCCACGTCCACGAGGGCGTTGTGGGATTCGCATCCTCTGTCCTCCTGTCACTTCAATTTCTCTGTGAATTTTTCTACTTTTCGTTCCAGCTCGTGGAAAAGAAAGAGCCGGGCGTCGTATGGCAATGAATACTCCGAGCGTCAAGGCGTTTCCGTCTTTTCTCGTCACATCCTCGCCAAGGGTCGCTCCTAGCGAGATTCTTTTTTTCCCCTTCAGTTCTTTCTTCGTCGTTTCTGCGCATCTTCGACTATTTCCGTATCAACCGTCTTGTTGTACGTCGTACGTAACTCGTCTTTGGCTCCCAAGTCGTTCTGTTTAAAAGCCTTGGCAAGACGACCCGACACACACTTTGATCTGCTTGCCCTTGTCCAACACAGACGCCCTCTGGGATTCCGAATATCGGACATTGCCAGTCGAGATCCAGGCCAACCCACGCTTTTACACAGTGACCATTCAATTCTTTGCGTATTACAGTAGACCATGTTGTAGACTCCGTATGTAGTTATCCACTTGCCACTCGAACCTGCCGTCGTATGTGCTCAGTAGCATCGTTCCTGCCCTCATAAGCGCTAAAATCGTCCCCAGGGTGCCTCGCTTTGGACGTGGTTTGCGGGCCATGTCGGGAAGGTTCGACTAGTCGACGAAGAACCGGTTCTAGCCAAGCAATAGCCATAAAACAAGCTACTGGGCGGGTCGACCTTTTGTGCCGTCCGTACGAGGAAAGTGCGATGAAAGAACAGAGTACGAGGAAAACAAGCAAAGCCCAAGGAATTCCAAGAATACCAAGCACCACCAAGAACCGCGAGCAGCCGAGAAAACAAGCAACACAGGCAAAAATAAGCAAAAGAGCACAAAGCTTACACAAAAAAGTAGATTAACGACACTGTCTTCCTGCACTTGTATTTGTGCCTGTGGCTTGACTCGCTCCAGGGGAGAGACTTGGCGAAGAAACAGAAGGAAAGAGCACTTGGCAAGAGGGTAAGGGGAGAATGCAGGAAGCGGAAGGAGCGCAGAACGCCACAAAAAGGAAGGAACGACACGGCCTGAAAAGCCAATATAAGTCACGACAATAACCCATGAGCAAACGGAAAGAACCCGCATTCGCATTTCTCTTCAAACCGAAAAGAAAAAAATAAGAAGCAAAAACAATTGGTCGGCCTGCAATTCGTGCCCGCAGGGAACGAGTCCCGGCTCACGCCGCACGGTCTATTCTTTCTCTTTTTTTCTTCAAGCCTTATTTTCATTCGTTTTTTGTGTTTCTTTTTGTTCGCTGGTCTCTTCGCTTTCCCTTTTCTGTGCCTCTCGTCTTTTCGTTTTCCTTCTCGTAATAGTCACCGTAAAATCTCAAGGAAGTTTGTTACTCCTTACGAAGTACAAATGGGACTATGGATCCACTGTGGTGCATTAGCCAGACAAGCTAAGAGGAGACCGGAGTCGACTCCGTTCTGCATGGACCCGCGATTTTTTTCTCTCACCAGACAATCACATTTTATCAGATCCTCCGACAGACGAAAATGCCGAAAGACAAAACCGAGAAGCGAGGTACAACGAACACGCCTAGAAGTCGCATGTTAGGTAGCCTGTCAACAATCTCACGATAAAATCATACGAAGCGTACTCATCCCACGCCAATAGTGACTCTTCTGTACATTCGGCCCGTGGCAAAATGGCTCTGTCGGAAAATAGAGGCGTATTACATCGTAATGAAAACGCTGGGAAGACGCTTTAGGAGCGACAGCTGGAAAAACAATTGTTTGCTTCTTGTATAGGAAAGAACTAGTAAACACCTTTGATGTAGATAGTAAGAGGTAGGAAAAGAAAGGATTTAAAAACAAGAAGCAAGCTGTTCATTCAAACATCTACAATGCATGCAATGCTAAAGAAGTTTACAACCAAACACAACAAGATGTCGATCCCCGTCGAATGCGTGAGATGATCGACACGTCAACATATGTACACTTCGTACCCTTGCACAGATCTTTGTAAATATGTAGAAGATAGTGTGGGCGATCCATCCTGTTGCAGAATGCACTTCTACCACTTCTCACTTAAGTGCCACAAATTGTCTCATTATACGTATGTCTTTTTCGGCTTATATCCTGTTGCATACTCTGGGATATGGTCGTCGGAAGTAAGATCATATATAATCATCTGGGTAAGGTAATATAAGGCAAAATGAGGCTCGTGTCGGATTAGGAGTTTGAAAATCACAGGTCAGTATTGCTAACGATGACAATATACGTCGTACGACGTGTCGACATGTCCAGTCACTTGATCGTGTAAATACGCCATATAATGACCATTAGAAGCCATTTTCTACTTGTCTGAAATATCAACGATAGGGGAAGATGCAGGACCGTCTTCTTTATCACTACTGCCCACATTTGTAGGACTGAACCGTAGATATCGCACACAAGGATAGAAATGCTGTAAGACTCCGGGCATTACAGCCAGTCGCCAAAATTATGTGATATTGCAGATGACTTTGTCGTCGGCCGTGCCGGTTTATAGCTTCATATATTTATCAAGGGTTGGTTGTGGTTGACGATGTATGGTAGCCTCGTCCCGTCGCACGACTATATTCCCTGAGCTTGAGGATCACAAAAGTCCTGTGGCACCCGAAATGCGATATTATATGCAAATTATAATTCCTTGTAACACCTTAGATGCCAGTCAAATAGCTTGGCATAAACATGAGGTTCGTGAAGTAGAAAAAGTCAACAAAGGACAAAGAGAATGGTGCTATGGAAATGCCATCTCCCAAGCAAGTACTTTTAACGGTACTTTGTCACTAGAGCTATATATTCCTCTACATATGGTAACAAAAATATAGGAAACATTATTGAAGATGCCTCATAGTAAATAAATAGTATGTACTGATGAAAACAAAAATCTCGTTGGACAAAAAAACTCGCAAGTTGAGTTGGGGATCGCCATATATATCTATCGATCAGTCTAGTTTGTTATAGCGCTACGATCCTCACGTCTCTTTGTCGACATTTAATAAATTATTATGGGAGAGATCCGATTCTAGACTGTGGCTGTTAAAAAATAAGCAAGCAAACCTGACCGCCCCTTTCCTGGCCAGCGACTACCATCGATGGGTTTTCTCTATTCGACCAAACTCTCCCATACTGTTCACAGGCGAGTATACAATCGCCCAACATGTTATCATAAATAATGACATATGCATTTTTGTTGGCGTATTGCCCTTATAAAACCCATACGTAGAGGATGGAGTTGATGTTCGTCGTCTCAACCTCAGCCAGTGATGAGCAATTCACGCTTCCCACCGTCACAAAGACCTCAAGTAGTTGTCAATAACTCGTTCTGTTCGCCGAGATAAAGTAATACATATATGCGAGTCCTTGTTTTCTTCATCTTATAGAAAAATAAAATAAGAGGCTGAATGCTAGCCCCCCAAGTGTGATATTCCTGATGCAACGGCCTACGTCGATCGTTGGTAACAATGATTTTCTCGAAGACACGCGCGTATTTTTATCGTACGTTCAATAAGTTATTTTCTTAGTTTCTTCTTTCTGCTTTTGTTACTCAAAATTATGTGCTCATGTTGGAGACTTTAATTTCGGTGATCTGGCGATGGTTTTGACACATTTTGACGCACAATGTTATGATCTGTTTCTACTTTCAGTATTCAAACACTTGAGTGAATAGGAAAGAAAGAAGGGCAGAAATCGCAAGGCTGGCGTATACTTAGCAACCAATGTGTCCCCGTGGCCAGATAAGTGTTACGTATAAGACTCTTTCGTAGGTGCAAGAAGAACGTAAATGGACAGAAACGGGAAGAATTAAATTAAGAATCTACTTTCAGGATGTCCTGTGGACGATGCCAAGTGATGCCAAATCTGACACCACGATATTGCCAGCCACGTTGCACAAAGTGCTGCTGACACTATCGTGATTAAAACATCAGACGACGTTGTAGCATACGCGCCGCAGCATGTCCCCCTGTCGTTCCGAGATGGAGCCGATTCTCACCACTTCTTGCCGCCTTGGCCCTGTCATTCTTACGGCATTTTTAATATGTAGATGAGATCCATCCTTTCCCTCTGCCCTAAAATAAACATCTCTCTCTCGGGATCTCGACGTTCCGACAGGACGTACGTTGTAGGATGCGGCATTGGCGCACGCGTCTCACCTTCTTCAGCTCGCTTTCAGCATTTTGAGCCGCTTAATATCTATAGTTCTTTCAGCCTCACTCTTTTTATGACGTTTTAGGTCCTTACGTTATCTTTGTCAATTCCTTCAGCCTCGTGTTCCACTCCTTTGGCTTTTCTATATTTGTTTTCCCCAAGTCCTAAACCTGTCTGCACAGCCACAATCATTTGTTTATTTGTCCCCTCTCCATGTTTTTTCGCAGCCGCGTCTTATGATACAGACGCAAATGTCGTATATTATTGTTCAGCTCTTACTATGCAGCCCGCACGGCCACAATTGCTACCGCGTTGAAAGTCTGAAAGAGAGCATCACTTGTGGCTGCTGCCGCACAGCGCCTGTCGCGTCTTTTCGGTGGCCTCATGCTGTGTCAGTGTTCTCTGCGTCTAAAATGTGCCCGAATTTTCTCGCTCTTCCTATTTAATTTTTCCCAACGTACTAGCGCCTCCCTCGCTTGTCTCGCTTCGCTTGACTAAAAGAAGTGCCTTTACGAGTTTCCTATCTCTGTACCATTTTGCGCCGGGTTAAACCGATAGGCACGGAGGACAGTCGGTGTTGAACTCGGCAGTGGCATGCGCTCGCGCAGTGTAGCCTCACTGTGGTGTGGGGTTGAATTTGGGCCACACAGAGCGAGCCTTCTCTCGTGTAAAGAGGGAACATGTTGTAAATCTAAAAATAACCCACTTTTTAAGCGCCCGCGCCTTCCCCCAAACCCTCTAGCCCCAAAATTGTGGGTCTACAAGGTGCGGAGAGCGAATAATACAGAAGTCGGGGAAGAGCGAGAAAGAAAAAGAAAACAGACGATTAGGGGGGACGTCAACAGGGAAAAAAGTAGATAGACACTGTAAAAAGCGTTATTCATATTTACAGTAAATTCAAATGCACGGAGAATATACTAGCCTACTTTGTGTTTTTTTGTCAAAAAAAAATCACTCGAAGTAGACACAAAAAGAGCACGGTACGAAACTTAAGAATTCATAATACAAGTACAAGCGATAAGACGGGCAAGATGAGGCTGAAAAAATTGTGTGTATGTCGTGTATGCAGTCTATGCAGGTCCTTGAGCGTTTTTTTTTTAAAATAAAAAAAATTAAATAAATAAAAAGATAGGCCCCTGTCACTCACATTTGTGTTCTTACTTTTCTTCTACGCTGCACTATTTTATTTTCGTCACAGCTGAACTGCGATGTAAGGGGCTGGATCTAAGGATGCAGCATCTTACGATGAATGTTGGGACTTTAAGGGAAAGAATATTTTTCTTTCTTTCAGAAAAAGCTTCCTTCCGTCTCAAATCCTTCTCTTCGTTTTCCGGTTTGGGACACACGCAGAAACAAAAAAAAGGCCAAAGAACCAGTGTAGCCCTGGGCCTCTGCCGATGCACTCCATCGCCTGTGTTCGGATGCATGCGGCACGGCTTTGGGAGAGTCGGGCAAACGATGCCGAATGCGGCCCTTTTCTTGGGCCTCTCTGTTTGCTGCCCTGTGTTTTTCAGCGCCGTTTGATTGTCATGAATTGCCTGCCTGTGCCTGTTTTTTTTCTTTGATTTTCTCATCTCTTATTTTTGTCGATTTATCTTGCATAGGCCATCGCACATCGCCGTCATACGTACGATGCACTCTTACGCACCCACCAAAAACCCCTACCATGGCTGGCCATGGCCATGCCGGCTGGCCACTCAGTCGCTGCCTCGCACGGCCCTTGCATAAAATACCCGCCGACGGGTTAGGCTGTGCACCTGCAGGGCGAGCTAGTGCACATACAGCATGCAAACAGTATGCACACAGCAGCATGCCATATGCACATCGACTGCATTTCTTTGACGATGGTGTGCGTTGAAGGTGTTGGAGGAGAGCGGCGACTGTTTGCCCGTGAACAGCACCTTGCCTCACTCGCTACAGGGGGCGGAAAACAATCAACAGGCGCAACCAGGTTGGGTGCAGGTTTGTTCGTTTCGCTTTCTGTTTGTTTGGTTCCGTGTTGCGTATTGCTGCGGCGAAGCATCTTTTCCCAGCTCTGGGCATGGGATGTGGATGAACAGCCGAAGGAGGCAAGGTCGAAGCAGCCAGAATCCGGGCCGAAGTGAGGCTGTTGGAACGAAAGCAGACGCGCGCAGGAAAAGAAGGCAAAGAGTTAATTGGTACAATACAACTGTCCCGCTCGACTTTTGCCGCAAAACTTGCGCCTTTCTTTTCTTGCTTCCCGTTTTGGTGGTCGGCCTGGCCTGGCCTGGCCTGGGGGTCTCGCCTGCACGAACTACCATTGCCCTGTCCTGGGGGCGTGGCCCTGGGCCTGGCGCGATGCAACCACAAACGCTCGACGTTGCTTGCTGCAACGCTGCACGGCGAGCACGGCGTACTTGTACGGAACACACAACAGCCTTTGGCAGTCCCTCTTCCGTCCCCTGTCACTTCTCTGTCGATTTTGCCTGTCATCCACCAACAGCCAGGCGCAGAACTGTCTGCTTTCCCCTTAGCCGTGTGGGTGGGAAGCAACAAGCAAAGATAGTAGAACCCACCTTTCTGCGACACGGGCTATCTTTGGCCCTTCCTGCTGCCTTGCGCCTTGGGCTCGCTGGGGACCCCGTTTGACCCTTTTGGTCACCGTGCATCGTATGTATGCCGTAGGATGGTTGCTATCGAATGTGGAGATGTTAAGTGCGTGTGTGGTGCAGACGTTGCAAAACGGAGGCAAAGTGTGAGTTGGTAATATTCGTTTATTTGCATGCTGTATGCTGTTCCTTCCCTTTTCACGGTCGCTCCTTCTCTGTTGTGAATATTTTCCATATGTTGCAAATGTTTATCCTCTTTCCCTGTTTTATTTCTCCCAGTCGTGCCTTCTCTTTAAACATATTAAATATATGTTACTTGTACTTTCCTGTAATGTAATTCGAACCTTCCGTCTTCCTCGCCCCCAACAGAGCAGGCAACATCTAGGCAGGGGCGCAAAGTAGGAGCAACATGAATTCGTTCTTTCCATCAAAGGGAGAATGGAAGCAGAAAGAAGGGCAGGGCCAACCAGAGCCGTGTTGAAACATCGTGTTGGAAATAGCCGCGCAGGTGGGACGACTGGCCGTTGCCCGCTGCCCACTAATGATGCAGCGCCCAAAGAGTTCGCCCGACTCTCCTACGGAGGGACGCCGTACGGATTACAGTGAGAGCGCAGACAGTCTGCCACACGGCAAGTTTGGCCCCCCTTCGTCCTATTTTAGCGCGCTGGGGAACGAGATGCAGAGCTACGTCGTAGATCAACAGCGTTTTTGAAATTTGAAGGAAAGCGCGAACGGGGAAACAGACCTGCATAAAAAATAAAAAATAAAAAAATAAAAAAATAAAAAAATAAAAAAATAAAAAAATAAAAAAATAAAAAAATAAAAAAATAAAAAAGTAGGGTTGGAGAGGCAGAGGGGCTTGCGCTGCATGTGCATATGTCTGTCTGCCCCTCTTATGTTGACGTCGTTGATGGATGGTGTCACAACATACAACCTGCATGTCAGATGCAGCCTGTCAGATGCACTCCATCTGAACTCCGCCAGGTCTTTGTTTAGTGTTTGCTACCCCTGCCTTTTATTTATCGTTTCTTTTTTCTTCCCTTCCTTTTTCCATTTTGTCGCCTCCCTTTTTCATCAATCTTCAACCGTGTGCTTCTCAATTCCCCTCAACGTCCAGCCTATCCACCACCTATCTACGCAGTTGGACCGGTCAAGTGCCACACCCATGCAGCTTCCGCCCTACACCAAGGCATGGAAAAGGAAAAAAAAACCGAAAGACACAGAGGCAACGCAAGGACACACGCACTCTCTCACGTACGCACACACACTCACTCAAGACCACATGACAGCCGCCCTGCGCCTCGAGCATATGCACTCGATATTGCTCCCTAAGAGGCTCTGTTAGAGCATGGTAGAGGATAGCCATTGCCCCTCTCCTAAAGCAGAAAATGAAGTCCGTGAATAAACGGTGGAGAGATGATGAATGTCTTTGGACGGCCAGATCAGATCAGACAAGACAAAAAAAAAATAAGACAAGGCAGCAGCTCGATGTTGGCCCCCTATTGCCCCCTATGAAGGGACGGCACTTTTCCTCTTTTCGACCCCATCCCTCCTGTGCCTCTTCCTGACGCACGCGAGATAGATTGAAGGTGTCTTCAACAGGAAAGAGAGTGAGAGAGAAGACAAGGAAGCCAAGCGAGAAAGACAGCTGATAAACAGAGGCCAGATACGAAGAGGCACATGTTCCACTCTGCAGCCCCCGCGCCGCGGAAGCTGCCTAGTCGTTCCGCAATCGTCACTAGCAAAGCAAGACGGGCACGGAAATATTTGCCTGAAGATCGTTTGATGCTCGCAGCCTGTGCTTCTCTGTGCTTTTTTGTTCTTTTTCGTGCTTTTGCATCTTGTGAAATGTGGATTTTCCTCTTCGTTTCTTCGATCTCTGGTCTGCTCTGCTCTGCTCCTGCATCTTGTTGATCTTGTTCTGGCCCCTATCCACTGTTGGCTCTTTCCTCGTTTACTCTTCAGAAATCTCCCCTCCTTCCTTCTTTTGCTCTTTTGCTCTCTTGCTCCTTCTTCTGCTCCCTAATTTTCGTCTTCTTTTGTTCCTTCCTTCTTCCGTGCTCTTTCCTCTTCTACCTCTGGCGTTCAGATAGTTAGTTAGTGCCCCCCTCCAGGGTGTATTGCCTTCCGTTTCTGCCCCCAACATCTCTCTGTAATTCGTCATAGTACGCACTTTCCTTTGGGCACTACTTTATCGAGCACGATATTGGCCCCAACGGTGCACTAAAGATGGAGACCTCTCGCTTCCCCTCCCTCTCCCATTTTCTTCGATGTCTTTTGTACAGTACGGAGTAGACGGGCCTGGACCGAGTGCCCTTTTTGCGTTCAGCTCACCCACACTTGTGCCACGCTTGCGAGTCTAAACATGGACAGGGGCGGCAGAGAAAAGGCCGTCTTTACGCCCCCAAGCGGGCTGGCCGCTGAGAAAAAAGGGAAAGAGGAAACGAAACGAATCAAAAATATGGAGAGAAAGCAGAGAAGCCGAAAAATCAAACGAGTCTTTTTTTGTTCGTTGTTGGCCCCCCTTTTTTCTCGGAAAGAAAGGGCCCGGTGAGAGGAGAGACAAGCGGCAAGACGAGGCACAATACAAACACTTTGACAAATGCGGAAGTCGGCCGGCCAACAGGTAAGGAGAGTCGAGAGAAGAAAAGAAAAAAAATGAAGCAAGGAGGAAAAGGAACAAAAACCGGCCGCGTTGATCGTTGATCATTCTCGTTCATTTCTGCCTTGCTCCTTTCTCTTGCTCCAGGAACAAGGTCCATCCTATCCATACTGTCCATCCTCGCCGTTGTCTCGCCTGTACTACCTGCAATGGACGACTACGGAATACGCCCGGCCATCGAACTAGGCCTCGTCCACGGGCCGCTCTGATCTTCTGTCTTTGTCCGGTCTTGCCTCCTTTTTTTCTTTTTCTTTTCTTTCCTTTCCTTCTTTGCCGTTCTGCACATTGCCTTTCTCCGGTCTGCCCTCCCTTTTTTGCCTTTTGGTCAAGGGGGGCCACCCGGTCGAAACATCTGCCCGTGTGGGCAAGCCCCCCAACAGAGTACGGCGCCTATTTTCTGCACGACAAGTTAAGCGGGAAATGGCGGACGAAGCAGAGGCGACCAGACGACCAAAAAATTGGAGATCAAAGCACGAGAATACCAGAGTACTCCGTTACCTTTTGGCACTATGCCGGCAAGGGGGCTGAGAAGAAGCTATTTGCTTTTTTTTTTTTTTTTTTTTTTTCTTGTCTACATCGTACGTCTTACATTGTTTTTTTTTGGTCGTCTTTCTTTGGACGTCCGTCACACAGGCGAAGCACAACGTACTTGGCTTTTTTCTGACAGGTTGGCTGCTCACGGTTCAGCTTCTGGGGTAACATTTCGATTTTGGTCTGAGCTTGCTCCTTCTTGCCTTCTCTTTTAAAGTGCTTTCTTTTCTTTTCTTTATTTTATTTCCTCCCCCCTGTCAGCCATCATCGTCCCATCTTCCTCCCCCTAGTTTCTTATTATCTATCCGAGCACTCACACTTCACACATCACACTCACTCTCAACTTCAACTCTCAACACCCCCCACCCCCAGTCGCTCCCCCTCCATTTCAACCCTTTCCCAACTACGCCACACCCACTCACACCCTGGCCGCCAAAACGGGCCCCTCTTCGTGTCTCTCGGGCCAGCCATCTCGATGATCTCCCAATTAGCGTTGTGCCTTTGCAGCCGTTGAGTTTCGTGCAGCCTCTATTTCTTTTCTCCCTTCCTATTTCTTTTCTCACTTTCTTCTTTTCTTTTTTTCAGCTTCCATTTTATTATTTATTCTCTCCTCCTTTTTATCTTTATTTATTCTGTCACACATGATTAGACGCCCCATCCCTACAGGCTCTCACGCTAATATGTCTAGCCTACAACACTCACTCTACCTCCTGCTTGTTGGTTCTCACCATCCGGTCGTAGCTGCCTCGTCTCGCTGTCATCACCACCGTCCACGCCGTCCGCAGTGCTGATTTTTATTGTGCCCTGACCTGGTGCTTTTCTTTCTTAGTTTTGTCGTGTTGTTTTGTTTTGTTTCCTTTTTGTCTCCGTGTTATTCTCCCTCGCTCTCCCTCGCCCCTACTTGTACCTCTAATAAGAGACAAAGCGTTGATACGGCTCTGTTGGTACAAAGTAGTATTGCTGCACCTCTCAGTCGCGCCTTCCCTCCATCCCCTCTCTCCATCTTAGCACATCGCGTCCACAATCAGGTGCGCAGATTGCTTCTCTAAATGGATCCCCTGCTTGCCTCTTCTCGGCTGCGTTCCCCACCACCCACCACCCACCCTGGCTTCCTTCCTGTCCTTTCCTCCCCACTTCCCTTCTGTCCCCCAAACCGCTCCGTCAAAGTGTTCGGCTCCGGCGTTTACAAAGACGTTCAACATGGGTGCCAATGTAACTAGAGACCGCTGAGCATTGCAGCAACGATCCTGCGTCGTGCGTGGAGAGAGAAAAAAAAACAGAGCAGAACAAAATTGGGAAAATTACTAGTACTGCCTAGTCGAGTTAAGCATCAAAAATTAAATTTAAGACAATACATACGACTATGCGCAGATGGGGGCAGGAGCTAGACACACACAAAGGGGCCAAGGGGCGGCTGCTTTCGTTCGGGGTATGAACATTGTGGGTGTATTCAAGGTCGTCCTTTCCCTAGCATACGACGTCCCCAATGGAAGTCTGTTGATAGTAAGGGAAAGAACCGGGATGGGGACCCTCGATGTGATGAGATGGAAGGCACGACGGGCACAGCGTGACAGGAGCGTACGCGTAAAAAACCAACAAGGCAATAGCAGGCAGAAGAGGGGGGGGGGGGGGGGGGGGGGAAAAAAAAAAAAAAAAAAAAAAAGGAAAGGGGCACCGGGAAAAACGGGGCAAAGACAGTGGGGAAATAAAAAAAAACCCTATTAAAGCAATATTCATGGCACCCCCCTG